>CM076576.1:150952683-151094600 GCA_034641835.2 Pinus albicaulis
AAGGGGGGGTTGTTGATGGTCACAACAAAACCCAATCAGAATATCTGATAGGTGCAATCATCTGAGCTTCATACATTCTCTTAACCTCCTTTTCAACCAAAGGTAAAAGAACATGATTTATTCTTCTTAACACCTGTTTAAAAGGTTTTTTATCTTCTTTTATGGGTATTTTGTGCTGTATTATGCTAGTGTCATAAGATTTTAAGTCCTCATAACTCCATGAAAATACATCCTGAAATTCCTTAAACAGAGATATGTATTTTAGTTTTTCTTATTGAGGTAAGGGTTTTGAAAGTTTTATCATATTAGGGTTTTTTTCTATGCCTATATTGCATTTTCAATATCTTATCTTGATGGTTCCATTTTTGGTTTTCTTACAACGTCATTTGAATCAAAAGATCTTCTAACGGGGCTAATACCTTAGGTAAAAAGTTATTCTTAAGGTTTAAAATTTCAGAATCATCATCTGCTAACTCTTCAATCTCTATCTTTTTTATATTATCTATTTGTACTTGAGTGAATTTAGTAGGTTTAGTAAAATCCAAGTTATATACGTTTATCTCATTGTCTAATTTATCATCTACTGTACAATCTGTGTCTATGTTACAACTATGAAATTCTCCCTCATCATTCATGAAATGATAGATTTTTTCATCCTGTGAAATTTTTTTCCAATATTTTATATTATCTCGTATTGTAGGCCTATGTTTAACTTCTTCTGTATATTGATGATTTGGTTGAAAAGGTAGATTGCGGGTACTAGAAAAAGTTGCTATACTTTGTGCTTATATGTTTTGTTTTCTAGGAACTACAGCAAAGTAATACTCAAGCAATTCCTTCATCAAATATAATATTGTTTCTCTATAATGGATTAATCTAGGATTATACACAAAATATTCTCCTCTAATCTGTTTTTCAATTAAATCAGAGTCTCGTCTTTTTCTTCATAAATTTCTAACAATCTACAGTCCTAAAATCAAAGCTTCATACTCAGCCATGTTGTTTGTACATTTGAAATTTAATCTAAAGGCATGACCTTCTACATGATTGTTTTCCATTTTATGAATCCAAACTCCTGCTCCTACTCCTAATTTGTTCACTGATCCATCAAAATCAAGGTGCCACATTCATTCATGAAATATGTTTTCACTATCCAGGTATTTCTCTTTTTGTTTTAATTCTGTGTTGTTCTCTATGTTAGTTTCAGAATTACATAAAATGAAGGAGTCCATATCAGCAGGTGTAGAATAAATGGGATAGTTTCAAGGTATTTCTACACTACTAACAATGTATTTCATTAATGTCTCTCTGTAAAGTTTCTTGGGTTGGAAAAATACTGAAATAGTGGCATAAGACATTACTAATTGTAGATATCCGTGATTTTTTTCTCCGCATGAGCGAGATAACAACATTCCATACTTAGGAGGGATGTCAACTACTACAATATCCATGACTATGATTTTTCCAGGGTATTGAACTAAAGTAACACATAACTCTTTGATTAAGACTAAACATTTCACTTTACTAGAATCAAATGAAAAGAGATATTTATAAGGTCTAGTGATGTCTAAATTCAAGGTTTCCATTATTGCTTTTGGCATTAAATTATTTGAAGCTCTTGAATCTAGCATTTCCTTATGTAAAATTTGATCATGAATAGTTAAGCTAATGTAGAAAGGAGGAACTCATCGTTCTTGGTGTTTTCCATTTACTTCAAGACCAAAAATTAGTTATCGTTTATCATCACACAAATTTACAAAACATTCTCCATCATTCATGTTTAAAGTCTCAGTGATATGTGATTTGTATAGATCATGCTTAACCAATTCTGTTAAAGGAATTGGTATCTTCAGTTTGGCAATTTCAGATTGCATGTTGAAAGGTGCTTGTGATTTTCCTAACTGAATTATTTATTCTTTCGTAACTACAGTTTGAGTATGTTTATATTCTTTTTCTATAGTTGGTTTTTCAATTTTGTTTGTGTTTCCACTGTTTTACTAGTTTTAATTTTATTTTCAAAGACATTTTGATATGCAGTGGAATTTTTGGCAAGTTTTGAGGTTTCAACAACTATTTTGGTAGCAATGTTTTTAGGATCAACTGATTTTGTGTCAGCAGCATATGTTTTTGGATCTCAAATTATTGTTTTAGCAGAAGTTCTTGTCTTAGCAGCAACAGATTTTTGAGGATCAGCTGAAGTTTGAACATCAATATCTGTAATCTCAACAATCTTGGGACTGGGTTTTATTTTAGGACTAGAAATTTTCTAATTAGGATTTCTATTTCTCTGAGTTGAACTAGAGTTTTTTTGGGTTTCCCTAGGGAGGATTTGTAGTACTTTGGTTTTAGGAGCCTCTACTCTTTTCTTCGTTTGATTTTGGGCATATTTATTAGTAGGGGCTTCTACGTTATTATTGCTCCTAAGGTTATATTTCTTATGAACTTCATTTATTGCAAACTCATAACCTTGCTTGTAATCAAAAGACTCCCTAGATTCTAATTGTAATTGTTGTATTTCATATAACTCCTTTTCTTCTTGTGTGAGAAAAATGGTGTTATCATCATTAATTCCCATTAGATTGATTTTATTGTTTTCATAATCTTCTTTTGGGTGAGAGCTTTCATCATAGTTCTCTTGGAAAGGTGGTCTTATTGTTTGATCAGATGTTGATTCTCTAAATTTTCCAGTTTTGGTGTTCTTCCTAAAATTGGGATTTCTTATTTGAGGTCCTTGTTGTTTTTTATCCCAATGTGGCTTCCTTTCCATATTTTCCAACCTATCCATCATTCTTCCTAAATTTTTTTCTAAGTTATATATTTTCAGATCTAAGGTTTATGTTTCCTCTTTTATTGTCACTCTTATCTCATTTCTTAATCTAGCTTTCTTGGCTAACACGTTTTCCTCTACACTTACAGCATTACTTTGCATCTGCTCTAAGGTTTCTTGATTTCTCTCTCTCAGTTGGTAAGCCATATCTTTATCAAATACATTAGGGAATTTGATCAAGGTAGAGTTTGGAGGAGGTTTAAGATTAGCAGGGATTTCATTGTAAATATTGTTATATCTTATACAATAGTCTTGAATTGTTTCATTTGGTGCTCTTTTTATATTTTCAAATTCAAACAAAATTTGTAATGGATTATTCTTTTTCTCCCACATATTAAGAAAAATCCTATGGAAAGCAGCTAAAGCAACAATAATACCAGTAGGAAAACCTTCAAATCACTTCTTTACACCACCAACTAAATTCTGAGCAAAAAGTCTCATTTGAACATCACCAACATCCATTTCATGTAGTTCAAAATAGTCTGTCATTTTATTAACATGTTTCTATGCAGTGTGGTGAGTGGTTCCATCAAATTGAGGGATTTTTCTTTGGTAGTATTGGGGTATGGCATTTAGAGGGGCTTGTAGGACCAAAGGGGCATATCTGTCAGCCATTGCTTGGATTCTATATTGGCTAGGAGGTAGGTTTGAATTACTTGGTGATGAGGTTGAAGTACTTGCAGATGAGGTACGAACACTTGAAGATGTATTTGGGATGCTAGAAGAGGTGTTGGGAAATGTGGTTGAAGTACTTGAAAATGTAGCAGGAGTGCTAGAGGATTAACTTGCAGTATTTTGGGATGACAATAAAACTCTAGGTTGAAGTGGAAGCTTAGGAATGAAGGATTATGTGGACTGACGTGTGGTGGAAATAATAGATGAGGTGGTAGTAAACAAGGATGAACCTACAGATTCTAAATGATTGGTAGAAGGATTAGGGGTATAGGCAGATAAAGCGGTAACTTCAACTGAATGTTGAAAATAAGCTTCATCAATTTCCTTAATCAAAGTTGCAGTTATAGCATCAAGTCTACCATCAAATTCTAGGGCTTTTTCATCTGAATCTAGTGAAACAGTTTCCTTTTTACTTTCAATGAATGAAATGAAATCAAGATCTATTACACTATTATGTATGTCACTTTCTGATTTTGTTTTAAACAAATATTTCTCAAAAGATAAATCAAATCCAATGTATTGTAAACTTGCTAATCTATTTTTAAGAGAATTTGCTTTGATCAATGAATTCTTATTACCTAAAATTTCTACTTTTCTATTTTTCTTTACAATTATGTTAGGATTACCTACTATGACAACAGGTTCTAGTTCTGGATTAGACCTGGTATAGTAGACTCTTATGGAAGCCAAAATTAGAGTTTTTTATGGAAAAATTTATTAACAAACCTTCAAAACAATCTTAAGGGGAAACGATAAATAAAAGTATTTCCTTTAAGATTAATTTTAAACACTGAGGATTCATTAGTTCCCTAGTATGGTCGCTGTTATGTTATCACTCCAATAATTCTCAAAGGTTATTATTTTTTTGGTTTAATGAATATTAGAGGTAACCAAAAACCTACTCTCAAGCCTTAGGATCTAGCCTTCCTAATGCTCAGAGAGGGCTCTCTCTATATGATTTATATTTATTGATTCTAGTTGATTTTAGGCTAGTTATGTAGGGTTATTTGGGATTTGATTTTGGATTTGGTTTGGAGGTGAAATTACTTACTTAGATGGATAGATGTAGGTCTGTATTCCATTGGGCTAATGGGGCCAATGTTTCAAGCAGTACAATCACGATCAAGGTATAAAGGGAAATGCTTACTGGGCAAGATAGTTGAGTTACTTCAGATCTTCAAGGCTGATGGTGAAAATGGTCTCAATTGGGATAAGAGAGCATTTAAGGGTTCTCAAATCCAGATAATGAGTGAAACGGTAGATGTCAATCGAAACTAGGGAGAAATTATGAATTCCCTAATCTGGATATCAGTGGAAAACATGTAAATGATAAGCAGTTCAAGACAGAGTGATTTTAACATATTCTGAAATAACATTCCTGATATATCATTTAGGTTTAGAAATACATACAAGTATTGATGAAAACTTCAGAAAGAAAAAATTGAACAAGTAGAAAGTACTTCACTGTAATAGCCCAATACACGAATCCTATAATATGATGCTTTATTCCTTTAATCCAGTCTCCTGACTTGAAATTGGTGCAATCACCCTTAGGTTCAGAATAGTAAAACTATAGAATTTTTTAGCAATTCATCCATACTTAATACTTCTAAATGAGAATTATTTATACAAAAACTATTACAAAATATCCTAAAAAAAACTTAGGAATTATTCATGGAAAAATAAATATCTTCATGCAAGAAGATAATGATAGCTATCTAACTAATGCAAGCTGTCCCTACTTTTATTGAAATTACTGTTTGTTGTCTTCAATTTGTTGCTGATTTCTCTCTTTGTTGTTGCTCAACGAGGGTTGTTTGTTAGGCAATGGAGTGTCCTCTACGCTGGAAAATTTATCTCTATTTTTATTTTCACTCGACCTTTCAACTGATACACTTTAAAATTTGCTTTGTAATTTCTGATTTGACTTTAACTTTAACTTTAAACTGATACTCCTTCACTATCATGTTTTCATTGCAAATTGTGATTGCCCTATTTTAGCTTTACTGCTCTATTTTTACTGCTATTTTATTCACAGTAAATCAGTCATCTTTCCCAAAATTTTGCCTTTGGAAATTTGATCTTCATCATTCTCGTGAATATCTCATCTGCTTCAGTATACTTTGAGAATGTACGCTTGTTAAAAAAATTGTGTTTCATCTCATGCTGTAGGTAGAAAATATTCTCAAAGTTTTTGTAAAGTACCTTCCTTGTTGGAATACCCTGTGAGGTAGGCAGATTAGTCTGAGCCTTGGCATATTCCCTCATTTTCTTATCATAGTCATCCTGCTTCATTTGTTTGTCATGAATAACCAGAGGATTGTGAAGGCCTTTCTACCTTAGGACATCAAACTTCATCATGAACCTTGTGACGACAACTTCCATATTCTGGCATTTCTCTTCTAATTGTATCATCAAATTCTTTTTAGAAATTACCTTCCTAACTTCTAGGATGGTTTCTATTTTGTCATTTATTCAAATCTCCTCAATTTATTGCCTATTTTTGGAATTAAGAAATTTGATAATTTCAAGAGCTTCTTTAGGTTTCTTGCCAAGCTCTTCTTTGATCTTTTAGATAGCTTCTATTGATGATTTGACTAAATCTTTCTATTCATATATAACCTGTATGGATGGCCAAATATCATTGAAAAATTCAATGATATTGGCCCGAAGCTGTTGCCTGGCTTGTGCCATTGGTTCTTTCAATGTTAGACCTTTTTATAATTTCTTCAATTCCTCATTCAAACTATTGGCCTTTTGTTCTTCATTCTTATGCATTATCTTAGCAAGTTTTTTTTCATCTTCAAGAATTTTAAGCTATTCTTTAAGTTTGTTAATTTCATTTGTTTGAATAGACATGTCTTGCATTTATTTTACCATTTTACTTGCTTCATCTGTAGGCTGGGTTGCTGTTGTTGAAGACTATGTTGTTGAGGTTGTTGATGCGGTGACTGGAAGTGTTGTAGCCATTGGTACTGTAGGAGCCAATGATTCTACCAATGTAGAAGGTAAAACTGTGGTGACTACAAGAATGAATGTGACTGGGATTTCTTTTGCTCTATCCTTTTTCTCTTGGACCAACTTGTCTATTTCATTCCCCATTTCTTTGATTTGCGCAGTCAACTGTAGTATGAGATTCATCATGTCATCTTTCTGATTTTCATGCTATAACACCTCCTTTTCTTGAGGATGTTCAGTAGAAGGCATTTTAAGTTGCTTCTTTAATGCAGAAATGTCTACATTTTTCTTCCTATTCAATTCATCTACAACTTTGCCATTACTAGGATCAAATCCTACTTCAATAACCAAATCTTCCAGTGATTTTATTCTATTATTTTTTGCCTGTGAGGACGGTTTTTCTAATCTAAGTTTATTTTTGATGTTTACAAAAGTGTTTTGGAGCTTCTGAACACTCATTGCCTTGTTGGTCATTGTTGAATAAAGCATTTCACCAGCCTATTTGTAAAATTCAATCTGATTAATGGAATGAAGGTCATATGCTTGAAATTCATATGATGATTTTTTGTAATCAACTGATGATTAAGGATTCTTTACTTTAGGCTGCAGGAAGGTCATCTGCATTTTCCTAGTCTTATAGTCAAAAGCAGAAAGTAATCTGCTTTAGTCACTAGGTGATTGCTTCCAATATTGGTGATATGCATAAGTCTTCAAAGCTTCATTTTCCATCTTTTTTCTCTGTATTTATACATGATATACATCTCCTTCTCTACTGGTTTGTTGGAAGATGAAATTTCGACACTGTGTTGCTTTTGAATAAGTTGAGTTTTAGAAGTTGAAGCTTGATGTTCTTCTTCAATCACTGTAGGAGGTGCTTTGTCCTTTGCTGCTATTTATATATCAATCACTTCTATTGTTTCTACTCTTTCATTGACAGGATTTAATTTAGGCTTCTTCCTGTACATCAATTTAAATTTGGTTTCACTTGCAGTCTCTGCAGTATATGATACTTCCTCTCTCATTCTCTTTGAACTTTTATCTTCATGGGCTGGAGTCTGCAAAGTTTTACTAGTATCACCTTGAGACTCTACCTCTATCAAGGTATTCAAAAACAATTCAGACTGTTTAGAGTATTTCTCAAAATCTAGTTTCTTCTCATGTACATAAGGAGTTAGTTTTAATTTAACTCTCACATTACTTATTACTCCTACAGGATCATAATACCATAGAAAACTCTTACTGAATTTAAACTCTTGTAAGTACTTTTCAGCCACCGGACATTCATCTCTAATATTAAAAATGAAAGGGCCAACCCGATTCTTTATTTTGAACTGTGTATTCTTCTTAGTAGAAAGGAAATTAATTGAATCAGAAGTAAGAATCTATCTTATGTACTCAAGGGAAAATAAACTCATTGGGAGGTATTTGGGAAGTCTATATGGAATGAGATTTGATCCATATACTCTTATCTCAGTATGGTTTTGTTACAAGTACCAATATCCTATCCTATTATGTTTTGAAAATTATAGGACCTTCTTAATTTCCTCACTAATTCTGGGCTACCTGTTGTTGTTCAACAAATTTACCTTAGGATGAATGAAGGAATCAATAAACTCTCTAAAGGTGGACTATGTGGAATATTTTCTAATTAAAGGAGTCCAGAATATGAATGACTATGGGTTTCCTTCAACATCAATCTTCTGAAGGTTTATCGCAAAATTCTCAGAATGAAAGTAAAAAAACATGTGGAATAAGATTAAGGAATACTTGAAAACACCTTGAGAAGGAATTTTGACCAACTGTTCATGAATATTATCAGCAAGGTATTGGGAAAAATTAAAAATTGTAGCAAGAAGCTGACGAGGTGTGAAAGTAGACAAAAAACCTAACACTGCAACATCAACATGCTCATCTATGAAATAACTAAGAATAAAAGACAACATGGAGATGATATGTCTTGTTATTTCAGAAAATTTTGTAGATGGGTAAGGAGGATTTATCTTGGGAGTTTCTACAGAATAAGGCATGAAAGTTTGGAATATCTGGAACCTCTTGGGGAAGTCGAGATTCGAATACAACTGCGTGAGAGACTCAATAGACAAAGGAACTTCATCTGGTCTGGATTGGGTCTGGAGCATTCTATTGATTGACTTAGTAGTAATGGTAAACAAGATTTCTTTTTCTGATTTTATTATGGCTCTTTGATTAGGGAAATAGAAGGATTGACAAAGTCTATTCACTTTTGGGCACTGGAAGGTCTGTGGGAATACATACTTTGGAAAATTGGATTCCCAGATGTAAACCTCATCTTCTTGGTCTATGGATTTTTCATGGCTCCAACAGTGGAGCTTAAGAAGGTTAAATTATGTGACTGTACCATTAATGTTGAAGTCTCTATAAGCTAGGGGAGTGTGTTCTACATCTACAACTGGGGGTTGTAGAGGATTAATAGATACAATACTCTTGGAAGCCATTATTTTGTTAATTTAGACATGTAGGATTACTTTTGAAATATTCTAACAGTTTGCTGATTTACGATGAAACAAGGGTTTATCCTCTAGTCTACAATGATTTAAAATTGTTCAATTAATCAAAATGTAATATCTGTGACCAAAAAACAATCTCAATATCTTTGAATTCTGTAAAAATAGGTTCATGGTTTGCAGAAAAGGATTTGGAGGGCAAGAGGGATTTCTTTATGTCTGCAAAGGTTTAGAAAAATCAAATTGTATTATCTTGTGATTAAAAACACTCTTAGGACCTCACAATTATGTAAAAGGATGCCTAGGGTATGCAGGAAAGGATTGTAAGGCATTGAAGGTTTCCTTTAGTTTGAAAAGGCTTCTATTTGAATTAAATTACTGCTTACTTTCTTTTTAGATCAAGACAACATGCCTTTCCTTTGAGGAATACCTAGGAAAAATGAAGATTTGATTTGCAGAAGGGTTTTGGGGTTGTAGAAGGCTTCTCTGAGGCTTCAAAGGTCTTTATAGTGCTTATGAATGTCTTGTACACAGTTGTAGCAATGAATTGGTTTAATTGTGGTTGAATTTAGCTTAAAATAAGGTCAACAACAACTTTTTTGGTCTGCAATAGCTCTTTCTGTGTAAAAGTATAAAAAAAATGGTGTAAAAGGATGCGAAGGGTAGCTATGTGGTATTTTTAACCAACAGTGATAAGCATAAATGCACGGTCAATTTGAATTGACATGGTGGTTTATGCAACGGGCAGGAGAAAACTGCTTAGTGGATTTTGCAAGAGCCAAATTTGGTTGGCAGTATAGTTTGGATCGATGCGATCAAATAAGAATTGGCCATGTATCTAGGCGATGGGCTCCGAAAACCATGGATATCGCATGGTCGAGGGTATGCTAATTATAGGGCAATAAAATGTGCGATAGGCTATAATGTTCGTTGGATATGACCGGTTAAGATCCGACGGTTGGGACGATGCGATGGAGTCATCAGGTTTTAAAAGGCGTGGGGCCCATGATATTATGATATGTTGTATGTTATATGTAAATAAAATATGGTTTAATACACATGGGGTCAGGAATTTCATGCGAGTGGTTATATGTGTGATATGGTCGAGGTTTATATGATATAACCAATAAGGTTAAGGTAAGTGGGGCTTTATAATAGGTGGGAATAATAATAAGTGGGTCTAAAATAAATCAAAATGTGTGGGAAATTAAAACCATATTTTATAAATAAAATTGTGGGTTGGGAAGTTATAATTAAGGAATTAATAAAATATTGGTTTATGTGTATTTAAGGGAATTAATACATAAGGTTAATATGTTAATAATGAAATGTAATGCGGGATATTAAATACACTAATTATGGTGTTCAAACTGATATCAGGGATAGATATTTTCACAGTGGGGCCCGACATAAAATTTAAACATTTATACTTAGGATAAACTATTTTTATGAGTTTTATGAATAAAAGGAAATTAATAAAGGGCTTTTTAGTTTTCCAAGGATAAATGTGCATTTTAGCTTAGCAAAAGGGGTTTTATAAGGAAAAATGAGTGACTAATGGGAAAAAGGTGAAAATGAAGGGGAAAAGGTATTTTTACAAAGGGAGTGATTTTGAAAGGAAGTTAGTAAATGAAATGACCAATTTTCTACTATCCATGCCTTGTGAAAAATGCTTTTTCCTACCCATCTGCTACCCTGACATTTTTTCTTCATTTACATGGGTGCATTTGAGCTTGTAGACCCTTTTGCATTACTCTTTTACACAACAAACTAACTAATTCTATCCTTATTTCTTCCAACGGCTGAGATTAAACTGTTGAGCTCTTTATTATTCTCTACCTAAGTACTGATCTGCCAAGATTAAATGGTTTGGCCAGACATTTATTCTCTATCTATCAACATGAAATTTAAAGCATGAAAAGTCAAGATTAAGTAATTTGACTTTCATGTATTGTGGCATTTTTAACAAGCTGCACACAATATTATTTTGAAAAGTGAAGTAAAAAGTAGTGGAAATTGAATTTACATCACTTTCATATTTTATTTTTATCTCTTTTTTGTTTTGGGTTCATTTTTTATTCTTTTTTCTTTTTTCTTTCAAGTCCTTTGATTTTTCTTTTAGGACTTTTACCATCTTTAGATTTTTTTTTTTTTCTAATATGGGAAAACAATTTTGTAGAAAGCATAGTATGTACATATTACAAGAATAATGAAATTCAATTCAAAATTATGAATCCTACTATTATAGGATCCTAACACAAACCAAACCCCATTATTTCATTCTTTTGATAAGTGTAGAAAGACCACAAATGGTGCACTATGTCCCCCACCCACCCAGCCATTTTTTCTCCCATGGAAGCAGTCCCTAGTCACCCTTGGTTGGAGTATCCCACCCTCACGCATAAGCCACCACGACATTCATAACGAATATATACCTACCCTTGACGTCCTTCCGATTCCAGGGATTTCCCCATCAAGAAATAGTTATGACTGTTGCCAAGGTGCTTTTTATACTCTGACCTTGGGCCACTGAATCCCCATCATCAATTTTTAGTCACCCCTCACCATCATGCCTATGTTAGACCTATCACATCTAGGATCTTGATCCCTTGTATCAGTGACTCTCTCATTTGGTTGAGGCTTCCTTTTTGTTGACATCAACACCTATTTCCCAAAAATGAAGTGGTAACTTGGATCACCCATATCCACAAAAGGGATATCCTCGGGTGGCACTATAGGAGGCATCATTGCCCACAAATGTCATCGATCCTCCTGAAATTCGACTAAAACACAACCTTTAATGTCAAGATGGTATCATACCTTACAACCATTTCACTTTGATCAAATTCTTCGAAGACCCATGCCTTTATAAGTGTCTCTTTCAGAAATGCTTACACAGGAAGGTCCCAGTCAGACACCCATGCGTACAATGCAAATTTATATTCCATGCCAAGCTTACGCATGTGGGTACCACATTCCACCTATTGTGAAAGAAAAAATGCCCCTGAGGGCATCAACATTTGTCGTCATCAACCAATAGATTACTACCATACTAATGACAAAGACAAAATTTATATCTGTCAAGTAGATTTGTTTAGCTATCCAAAGAAACACGAGCATGGGACATGCCTGCCTAGTAGAAAAATTGTATTTATTGTATTATACAATTGCTTGCAGGGTTCCCACAAGACATGGTCGCTCTTCGACCCAGTATAAGGTGTCTCCAACTCCGTGCTACACATGTATCTCTCTCTCTCTCTCTCTCTCTCTCTCTCTCTCTCTCTCCGCACAATACACAGAAAGGAAACTATAATGTATTTCGGTTATACAATTCTTCCTTGATCTAACACATTTGAGGGCAACTGTTATCACTGGAAAATCGGCCAAGCAAATATGACATTATTAAATGTTAGGTAGAAGGATTTATAGGGCTGAGGCACATTAAAGAATCTGAAGTATTTAAAAAATCTCTAAGGTCTAAGAGGAAAATAAAATTGTGCATTGAAGGAACAAAAAAAATTCACCTTTGTGTGCACTTTTCTTCGATAAGTGCACCTTTGTGGAGATCTTCCTCAAAAATCTGTGCGGACCTAAGAGTGGAGGAAGTCACTTTCTCGGACCACAAGGCACACTCCAAAACATTGATCCCACACTTGAGGCTACCTAAGGACATCTGCCCAAGCCTCCTTAGGACCTCAAGAGAGCACACAATGGAATAAATGTGGCACACAATGGAATCACCCTCCTCTCTTGGGTCACCATCCATCAATGTACCAAGAGAGGGAAGGAGAGTTTGAATTCTCCTATAAAAGCCACCAAGAGATGAGAAATATGAGAACACATTGTTATGCTGGCTAGAATTGCCCCAAGCAATCTAGCAGTGTGTGATCCAGAGTAGAGATAGAGGGGACTCAGTTGTTGGCCATCCAACAACTCCAGTCCTTTGGAGTAGAGAGAGGGAGACTCTGTGCCAAGGTAGTTCGGAAGTAAAGACATCCTTGCATTGGGTCTTATAACTCCCTAATTATAAGGGTTCCTTGGCAAGTGGGTAAACATTTCATCCTTTATTCCTAGCAGCACTTAATAAGAGTGGACATAAGCACCACTATTTGGATTATTAAAGTTGTTTGACTCTATTTAGAGATTTCATATTATGTGTTTTAATTTAGTTTTTATTTTTGAAAATGCATGCTATTTCACTATTTAGTATGTTTATTTATTAGCATGTTCACTAACTTGCTTGAATCCCTTTATTTTCTGCCTGTGACCAAGAAGTTAAAAGGAAAAAACAACTCCTCTTAAGCAGGTGTGTTTTGGTACCAAACGCACATACACAACCATATCAGAAAAATATGACAAAGATTTTTTTATTGTTGTAATGTGTTTTTCTATATTTTCTACATGTATGAATTAAGGGAGGGTGTTGGAAGTAATGTTTCCATATCATGTGTGTCATGTGGATTATAGGTCATCATTTAGTATTTCGAGGTGTTATTATAGATGTGGTTGTTTCCCATGTGTATGAATTGGTGTTGTGTCATGTTACAATCATAGATCCACTTTCTTAGGATCTAGACCTATGGATGTCAGTGATTTACATCGTATATATCTAACTGCTATGACCAATATATAAAATTTGTGATTTTTAATGTGTTATATCTCTTCTCTATATTCCATTTTTTCTAATTCTAGGAAATGGGCATGTTTATCATAATCATAAATATTTTGATGTAGAAGAATCTGGATTTTCCATAGTGTCAGAGAATATTTGTCGACGTTTCGAATCTCCATGAAGATCCATCTTCAGGACGAATGAATGAAGGAATGAAAGAAGGACTTAGGTCAAATTTATAGAAAGGAAATTTTTAAAAAGAGCTGAAAAGCATTAATATCTAGGAAATAATCAATTTATTTTTATTATTATTATTTTTATTTAGATTAAATTAGATTCAAAATTAATTAATTTATTAATTAATTCCTTATATTGAATAAATTCTATTAATAATGATATATGTATATAATAAAATATAATAATAAAATAATACTATTTTTTATTTTTTATTATTTATTTTAGAAAAACATTAGAGAGCTAGACATATAATTTCAAGATAAAGCAACTAAGATAGACTTGTGAAGTACTCAATTTCATTGTGTATAAAGGTTCTTTCATGGAAAGAAAAGAGAAACAAAGTATTTAGAAGAAGAGTAATAGTATTATCCTAATAAAGAAACACACATATGTCTAAAAAGAATCCTTAATTATCTTGTGAAATAGTTGAAAAATAAAAAATGATCATGGAATTAAGAGACACAATTCAAATATGTATACTAAATCCAATAAAAAAACTAATTTTCTTTAATATGTATAAACACAAACATACACCGTAAACAATGAACGAATAGTATTACAACATTCATGATATATGTATGAAAGTGTATTGTCTCTCAGAGATTCAACGCATTAAGTGAAAGTTACAAGATACACAATTACAATGATACATCACTATTTCCAATAGTGGAATTTTAGGCTACCACATGCTCCTTAAAAGAATGATCTTCTCTCCTATGCCTAGTTTGAGACATCAAGGTGAAAAATTCCATGCTTGAGCTATGAGGGTTTATTTATAACAAATGAGGTGATCATTCACCTCCCATGTGACTCTTGACCTTCGTCATGACCCTTGAGCTCCCATGTGGATTTTGAGCTCCTACGTGAGTTGAAATTCCTATTGACTGTAAACATTCCATATGTGACCCTTGGGATTTTTCACGTTTTACAATTTCACATTTTCAAAATTTCATAATTAATTTCCACTAATAATTTGGAAAAATTACATTAGATGAGACAACACTTTTGTGTTGACACTTTGAAGAGTTATAATTTGGTTTTTGTGACATGAGAATTCATCATAGTGTATTAATTCCAAGTTCTTCCATTTTTTGCTATGTCTTATTTTCCTTCATGATAGATATTGCTTGTGCTTCATATTCACCTTCCTGAAGAGTCTAGCTATAGTATTAGAGTTTTCCATGTCATATTGGTCTCCATCCATTTGTCATAATTTAGAGTTCCTTTATCTCCTCGTTTTGTGGTGCCTTTGTGTCTCACCTCTGCAAGTGTCTACGCGCAACTTATTCTTAATGACCTCATTGAGCATCAATTTTTCATGTTAGGTGATATAACTAGCCAATGAAGTCCAGTCATGAAAAGATAGTATTAGTCACAAAATTACCTAATATACCTTATTTTCTCATGCAAAATACTAAATGTGTTGGGAAAATGTGCAAGGGTTGAGGGAGAGGCCTTCATGGGCGCAGTGCGCAAGATCAAGAAGAAATAAGTGAAGGAGTAGGAACTAGGAGTGTGAAATTCACAATAGCAAGGGTGGAAGAGGCATGCTTGTGCACATTATGTAGGTTTAGGAGGTAGAGATGACAAGCTTTCACATTGGGAATTCATATTATATTGGGTATGTGCTATATTCTTTCCATAACTAGCCTCAAGTGTTGTTACGTTTCACTGGGCACAGGGGGCTTTCTTCCCCCCCATCTAGGGGGTTTTTAGGGGGCAGTAGCTCTCCAGGGTCCTTAACAACACCTAGATATTTTTTTTTTATGTGGACCCAAGAATGATGGGTAGACCAAAGAATCGTGGGCAATCCTACCCATGTTTTTTCCCATGGTTTTCACGCATGGTTTTCTACATTATCGTTTTTTTACCACGGAATTTTGTAGATTCAATCAAATTAACTATGGTTATGTTCTTATCAAGGGTTAATGGATTGGGGTTTATGAATTTTTTGAAATTTACATAGTGTATTGTAACATTGAAAGGAAAATAATAAAAAAATAAATTTGGTTTTCGTAGTTTGGATTCCAAGAGAAAGTATCTGTGTATATTTTTTGATCTCACTGTTGTATATTTTTCTGTTTTAAAAAAAATATGTACATAATTTCTATATAGTGTCAAAAGCTACATATGGTATCAAATTTTTTTTAGCTTCAAGGATATGCTTTTATGACTAAGGGGTTTTTCTCGGACATATGGTAGACCTTATTACATTGGAAAATATGTGGGATTCATTCTTTCAGTGAAAGGAGGTCACGAATAGTGGAAATATAGATATCAAGGCATTCAATGGACAAATTTTATTTTTTTAGAAGTTCAAGATGGAGGACTTGTTGGTGCAATGATATCAATGGACTTTTTCAGATCTAGGTATGGTAACAACAAAATTGTCGACATAAGACTATGAAATTTTTTATCGAAATGTAAATAGAATAATAAAATTGTGCCGCTTAGATTCAGTATTGTTTAAGGCATTCGAGGAGGCTTTGAAAAAATATTTGTGGGAAAATTTAGGGACTTTGTATCAATTTAAGTCTCTGGTGAGAAAATTGACCTTGTAAAAAATGTTGTGTAATCTGAGGATGAAGGATAGAAACTTGGTGAAAAAGCTTCTAAATGCCTTCAATATTGTGGCAAGCGAGTTGTTATATGTTGATATTAAAATTTCAAATGAAGATAAGCGCATTTTTCTGTTGTATTCTCTACCAAACTAGTGGAATAGTGTGGTCGTTGCTATAGGTAGCAATATAACTACCTTGAAGTTTGATGAAATAGTCTCATCCTTATTGTCGGAGGAGATGATAGAAAAATATGGAGAGCTAGACTCAAGATGCCTTGTTTGTAAGAGGACACTCCTAGAATAAATAAATAAGTCCTCGAGTAGGAGATCTTAATCTCCAAGAAAATTTGTAAAGGTATGTGGAAATGTGGAAAAGGATGGAATTAGAAAAACGATTATTGATCTAAAACTACTGAGAAAGGAAGGGGATCTTATGTTTATCCTTATGAATATTTAAAAGCCACCTCAGATGAAGGTGGGGATGTGCACTTAAATTCTTCTTCAAGTACACACATAGATCACAGGGCATGGTTGATTGGCTTAGGTGCATCCTTTCACATGACTCCCCATAAGGAGTGGCTCCGCGAGTATGAGAATTATCATGGTGGTGGTGCACTATTATGTGATGATACAAAGAATATAATGATAGGACGTGGAAATGTCAAGCCAAAGTTGCAAAGTGGAAGGATTAAAACACTTACTATTGTTCTGCACATTCCTACATTGACCTAAAATATGATTTTTGTAAGAAAAATGAATGATGCAAGTGTAAAATAAATGTTCAAGGAAGATACCTACAAGATATTTCATAGAGCACTCGTGTTTTTATGCAGCGAGTTTATATTGGAACTCTATACAAGATTTTGGGTAACATTATTTTTAGTTGGTGCAACAGTTTTGTGGTTTTTGAAAGTGGAGCAAAAAATATAACAATATCTAGAGAAAAAACTACATTATGGCATATAATACTGCATGATAATGGTATGGAAGAAGGTATGTCTAATTTCTTTCTGGATTTTTATTTATGTGAACATTATGTATATGGGAAGAAAGATCGGGTGAGTTTCCCCTATGGTACTAAGAGGGTGAAAAATGATATTAGAGCTTGTGCATAGTGATGTGTTTGGACCTTTGTCAGTTCCATCACTTTGTAAGTCTGTGTACTATCTATCATTTTGTTGAAGGTGTTGGATGACCAAAAATTAGGGGGATCTTCTTTATATGAAGTCCCAATTAGACCTCACACCGTTTGGAGTAGGGGCCACATTCAAGAAATAGGCCCAACTACCATATCCTTAATTATTTCCATTGGATGCACTAATCAACACAAGAGAGAACATATATACTTTCAAGATGAAAATGTATGTTAGCCTTGTGATGTATCCAATTTCAAAGTGTATCGAGGTTCTTTCACAAAAGGGAAGAATAAGTAATTCCTCAAGAGAAAAGTAATAGTACTATCCTAATAGATACATACCCATATATCTTAAGGAATCATTAGTTTTCTTCTGAAATATGTCACAAAGAAAAAAAAATCATGAAAACATGAGACACGTGATTCAAGTATGCATAATAAAGCCAATGAAATAGTTCATTTTTATTAGTATGAAGAAACATAAGCATACACTGCAAAGAATAAAATAATAGTCTTACAAGCATTCACAACATATGCATGAAACTGCACTAGCTCAAAGATAGCTTCAAATTATAAAGTTAAAAACCCAAGATACACCATTACAATGATACAACACTAGTTCGAAAAGTGGAACATTAAGACACTACTTGATTCTCAAAAGACAAATCTTCTGTCCTATTCCTAACTTGTGAAGCCAATGTGAAATGCAACTTTCTTGAGCTATGAGGGTGTATATATAACCAATGAGGTGACACTCCACCACCATTATGAAACTTAAGCTTCCCTCATGAATCTTGATCTCGCATGTGAATTTTCAAAGTTCTATGAGACCTTAGATCTTCTACATGAGTCTTCACATTCTATGTGTGACTTTTGGGTTTCCACACATATTACATTTTCCTCAGCCTGAGATTCAAGAAGACTCCATCCACTGCTTAGATGAAAACATGTCTGGGATGTTTTTAACCAAAGAGGAGCATGATGAGTTTGATCATGATGTGAATAAGGGTGAGGGACAATATGACTATCTTAAGGGTTATCAACATGCAATTTTTTAGATGCAGAAGCAATACAATCTCAGAAACATAAATGTTCCCATCATTGTAAATAAAACAAAGCCAAAGAAGGATGCTCCTAAAGAAGTTGAGCCTAAAAAGGACCCACCACTTCCTCCTCCTGTCAAAGAGAATGAAAACATTACTTCTGTTTTCAGTTTGGAGAATGAGATCTCTAAAATAAAGATTCCTATTCCTTTTGGAGAAATTATCAAGGTAAATGAGTACAGAAGAAAAAATGTGAAAATGTTGAATTCTCAACCAGGAGCTTCAGATATCCTTAATTTACAAGAATACCATCCTACCATCTACTTGGGACCAAGACTGGAAGATGAGTAGAATGAAGAATTCCCTCCCTTCTATGTCAGCCTTAGTATTCATGGCATGACCTTACACAATGCCATGTTGGATACAGGGGCTTCTCATAACCTTATGCCTCAGGTGATTATGGAGAGGATGAGTTTGGAGATCACTAGTCCATACAAGAATTTGTTTTCTTTTGATTCTAAAAGATTCCAATTCATAGGATTGATAAAGATGTTGTTGTTGGCCTAACAAAAGTACCTGCCAAGACAGTGGTAATGGAAATTGTGGTGGTAAGTATTCCACCCAAGTTTGGCATGCTCTTAACCAGATCTTGGGTAGAAAAAATTGAGGGCACCATGCAGATGGACTTGAAATATGCCGCCATTCCTATTTTTGGTGAACCAAGAAGATTTCATAGGGAGACTAGGATGGCACACATGGTAAGCAGCAAGGATAAACCTCAGAATTTTCCCATTTATGCTGTTGAAAATGAATCAGGATCATAAATTCTTTTCAATGAGCTAAATCATGAAGCAGAAAGTGAAGGGAATGTATAAATTAAGGAAATTGAAAAACAACAAGTTTAAAATCAGGAAATTATAGAAGAAAAAGCAGAGGGTTGGTGGCTTCTGCACTTTAATGGATTTGTTGGAAGAGAAGGGGCTAGAGTAGGTATATGGATCAGTACTCCTCATCATGAAAGTAAGTTTGATTCTTTCAAACTGAACTTTGACACTGTTAGGGATCTGTAATTTAATAGCAAGATTGGAAGAGTCTGATTACAGAAACAACATCGTTTCAACCAAATTTGGGATTCTAGGATCTAGCCCTCCTGAATCCGGAGAGGGATCTCTCCAATATGTACAAAGATGGATTTGTCTTTGAAGTTTAGGTTTATGATATTAGGCTAGTTATGAAGGCTAAGGGTTTGTTTGTTCTTTGGATGGTTGAGCATGATTAATGTTCAAGATGGAAAGTTCTAAGTGTAAAAAGTTCCAAAGGTGAGAAATTGCAGGCAATCAGAGTAAGCTTCGGTCAAAAAGGTAGAAAATTATAGGTTTTAGTCCATTGGGCTATGGAGTCATAATAGGGTTTAATTGGAATAGCAAGAGGCAAGAGTGGTCCATGGGGCAAGTCATCTATGTCTAAAGATCTCTTTGAAGATTGATTTATGGAATGGAATGATACAATGAGAAGGAGAAATAAACAGATGCAGAAACAAGAGCAGCTCAGGATGTGATAAGTACTTTTAAACTAGTCAACCTTTGACATGGACTCAAGAATAACATAAAAGTAAACTAGGATCTGGTAAGTACTTTGAAACTAGCTAGCATTTGATACACTTTCAATAGAAAACATCTTAAAATAGAGGGAAACTTGAAGGCCACTTTTGGATTAGAAACTAGCGAGCCAGGCTCACCACAAATCCTCTCCTAGCTCTTCTTTACTTGGTTACTTTCAAGACAAATACAAAGATAACAACAGAATGGCCTAAGATCTGGTAAGTACTTTGAAACTAGCCAGCTTTTGACACATTTAAAGGGAAACAATCAGATATTCTGTGGGATCATTCTGGGACCAGGGCTCACCATATCTTCCTCAGTTCATCTTCACAAAACATATACTGGAAATAACATCTAAGAATAATATTCAGCTAAGACAATAAGATGAGGGAACGCCAGCATTCCTATGCTTAAACTGAATTAAATCATTCCTAAATAACACAATTTAGAAGAAAACATTCAGATAAAGATTTTCAGTTAGAGAAGGTTACTGATATACAGTAGGTCCTAACTCTATGCATGCTGTTATTTATAAGAGAATATGAAACACAGATGAAAACAAAAACAAAATAACAGGTTACAATAAGGAAAACATCACCGTCAACATAGACCAGGATCCCATAAATCAGCTTGTATTGATGCTTCAAACTAGTTACAGCTTTAAGTCCAGTGCTTTAGGTCAGCAGCCACCTACACATCTCAGCCTAACCTATCTATCGCCAGCAGAGCTCCATGCCAGCAGAGCTCCAAGAGCCAGTGAATACTATGTACAATCAGAATTTTTTTGCTCAAATGTATATCAAAGTTCTACAACCAACCCCTCCTCATCTTCTGAAGAAGTATATATAGAAGAATGAGGAGGTGAGATTTGATAAAAGATCTCAATTACAATTAATACAGATTTAATGTCTTCTTGGCCCTTTGGGGGCTCAATGAATAAACTGTACAGGCGTTTCACTGTATTAATTGATTTACACTTATGAATTAAGCTCAGGGGGAGCTTTGTTGACCTTTTAGGCTCTGTGTCACGCAAGGGTTACTCTGCAGATATATTTTACATTAAGTTTCATTTCAGAAGTAACCTCTTGGCTGCACTGAGGAAAAATCTGATCTTCTTCAATAACTTCGGACCCTGATTGAGTACTTTGAGGAACATATGGCGCTATGGTAGCTAGGAGGAATCGATTTTCCTCAGATTGTGGTGGTGGAGGCATTCCTGCTTGATAAAACACTTTAGGTTTTTTGTAAACTGTGTTTTATTTGGAGATTAGGCTTTTGATAAGCATCTTAGATGTAATCCCCACAAATCTAACCTTCAATCTT
This sequence comes from Pinus albicaulis, assembly GCA_034641835.2. NCBI lineage: Eukaryota > Viridiplantae > Streptophyta > Pinopsida > Pinales > Pinaceae > Pinus > Pinus albicaulis. Next base: position 150,974,138 of record CM076576.1, read on the forward strand.
CTGTTCTGGTGCATTTTTGTCTTCAGCGCTGGTACTCTTTGTCTGTGCCCGATTTGCTGTGTTCTTTGCTGTTGTGCAGGGCTGTGCAGGGTTCATAAAGCATCCATGCCTGAGGAAACACTGAGGAAACTTGAATTTCTACCCTGTTAATGATTTCCTTCGACGAATCGAAGACAGGAGGGTCGTCACCCTCTGCCTTTGAATATTCTTTGAAAATTGTGAGAAAATGATAAGAAACCCTGCAAAATATGAAAACAATTAAAAAAATCTTGCTTTTATAGGTTGACTGCACCGGAGGGCGTGCGAGGAGATCGGAGCCGTTGGATGGCGTCATCCAATGATCAGGATTGATCGGGGAGATCATAGAACGAGCGGAAGAAAGATTAAATCCGAGCCGTCGATCATGCAGAGATCGACAGTCGAGATTGAACGAGGTCGTCAGAGGAGAAGGATGAATCTGAATCGTCGATCGCGCAGAGATCGACGGTCAGGATTGGGAAATGCAAAGTCAAACCGAGAGATCAGGCGATGAATTGTGGGCTATCAATCTGCAGATCAGATCGACGACAGAGATTGATTTGCCATTATACGATGGCCCGGAGATCGCGCACGCACCTTTGTTAACCATCGAGCAACTTCGGCGAGCGATCACCATTGGATTAGTGGGCCCAGATTGGACGGTCCACAGCGATATCGCTGGGCGTCCAGGTCTGAACGTTAACGCGCGATGGACGATGGATGGATGGCAGTTTTCAAATAGTACATGGGACGCGTGTCAAGTGATGTATGGAATCGCTGTCCATCGAGCAAAAACTGCCCTTCGCCGAAGAGTGGTATGATGGATACTGCCGGTTTTGGGCAACTGGCGCACGACTGGGGGGGTCCACAGGGAGGCACGCTCCGCACCGTCTGATCTGTAGATCAGATCGACGGTCGAGATCGCTCCATAATTTTGCACGGGAGGAAAAATTAAAAATGAATTTTTCAACGGTTTAAACGAATATCAAAGGTTTTTTAATGTTTTGCGGAGAAATATTTGTTTAAACTGGATAAGCACCCAACAGGATCAGCACGTGGTCACGGTGCCAGGGCGTATGGGCAGAAAGGCTATGGACTTAGCCCAAGGGGCTTAGGCCCAATATATATAATAGAATGGGTTTTTAATGGTTTTTCTCATGATTTTCAAAGGTTAGAGGGTTCCGATAAGGCCAAGAGTGAGTCTTAAACCTTATAAAGGGGATTTTCATGAGGGGAAGGGGCAGAAATGCAAAAATGAGGGATTTTTGTGGGAAATAGGGGGATAGAAAAATGACGTTAATTTTGGAAAGAAGGGAAATGGGAAAATGTGTTTGCAGTAGTATTTGGCCTTGGAAATTAGCAGGATTTCAGGGTCTTTTGGGATGTAAACAACAGTGTAGATTTGGACAGAGGCAGGAGGCCTTCAAGAGTCTTCAAGAGCCAACAGTTTTTGTTATAGAAAATTGTTCCTTGAAGGCTCAAAATAGACTTAGCCACCTTTTGATATAATCAAATTTTACAGGTGGTTAACAGTGGCTCCACTTGGGGATGGTGCCTTCTTGAAGGCATGAAGAAATTCAGACTTGCATTCTCTGGGAGGCTGATGAGTTGCCTCATCCATTGTACTTTCTGTGGGAGGATGACCTGTTTCCTAATCCATTGGGCTGCTCTTCCTTTGCTGGGATGATATTTTGAAAACATATTAGCAGTCATAAAGCAATGGATCTTCATCAATACAACTTTTTACTTACCCAATCCTATAGATCTAACATTTTTTTCTTCACTAGAGTGCACTTGGATTGGCAGACTCTTTTCACAATATTTTATTGTTTTGAAAGTAGGAAATGTAATCTATTTCTACTCGTTATTTCTCCCTGAACTCAGATTAAACATTTGAGTTCAGATGCCTCTCTACTTATTTTACTAATCTGTTAGTATTAAACTGTCTAACAGATCTTATTCTCTAAATTGTAAAACATAAATTTAAAAATAGTCAAGTCAAGATTAAGTTGTTTGACTTGCTGTGATCTATGGCATAAAGACAAGCTGCACATAGACTTTTATTTCACAAAAATTAAATAAAAAATGGAAGTCTTAAGATCTGAAAATTGAAAACATTTCCTTCCTCTTTTCACAGCTCTGTTTTGACTCTTATTGAGTTGTCTTTCCTTTTCTTCTGGTTCAAATTTTGAGCTAATTAGAATCAGATTTTTACATCTCTCTGACTCAGAAAAATATAACAGATTTGAGTCATTTTTCTTTGGAAACCGAGGTTCAGGTTTTGAACATGTTTGAACCTTTCGTTTCTATCCTAAACTATCTACTGATAAGCTAAGATTAAACAGTTTGGCAAACCAAATTCACTACCCTATCAGCAGAAAATTCAAAGCTAATTAGTCAAGATTAAATAGTTTGACTAACTAGAAGTGTGTTTTTCAGGAGTGGCATTTGAGCTTGCACACTTTCAGAATTTGTTTCTTTTTTTTGGTATGGGGCTATACCTTTCTTGTTTTGACAATCTGCCCTCTTTTATTTCTTTTCATTGTTTTTGTATTTTTGTTTTTTACAACTTTGAATGCAATGGTGGATGAAATATTCATAATGGAAAAGATAAAAAAGGCTTCAAAACATAACAAGGATCAAGAGAAGTAATGTTTAAGAATCCCGCCATTGACAGGACCCCCAAACAATTCTGCTCCATTCAACTCCTGCAAAAAAAATGCATTGTTACCAGCAGATGAATGAATAGAGTAAGGGCCAAGCCATAGGTTGTCAAAATTTCCATGCTTGCCCTTCTCTTCCCTTCTTGAGTCCCACTGTAAAACTTTGTCCCCAATATTGAAATTGCTGGCCTTTGTTCTTCTGTCAAAAAACTTTTTAATTCTCTCCTGTTTCTGCAATGCTTTGTTATACACTTTTTCTCTGGTTTGCTGAAGATGAATGGTTTGATTTATTCTTCTGATCATGTCATTATCTTTAGTCTGAAACTCTTGAATCAACTTTATCACTGGTACACCAAGGTTGTTTGGAAAAATTGCATCTGTACCATACACAAGCTGAAAAGGTGACATACCAATGGATTTATTCAAAGTTAATCTGTCAGCCCAAAGTGCATGAATCAACTTTGTGTGCCAAGAATTTTTGTTGTCCTCCAACAGTTTCTTGATTATGTTCACTAAAATTTTGTTTGAGGATTCTGCAAGTCCATTACCTTGAGGGTAATAGGATGTGGAATGCCCCAATGTTATCTGATATCTGTGACAGAACTCAACCATCTTCTTTGATCCAAATGATGTTGCATTATCAGTGATGATCTTGGTAGGATAGCCAAATCTGGAGAGAATATTAGTCTCCATAAATTTTATGATAACTTAATCATTGGCCTGTCTACAAGGTATGGCTTCTATCCACTTAGTGAAATAGTCTGTGGCAGTGAGAATCCATCTGTGCTAGGCATAATATGGTGGATGGATTTCTCCTATAAAGTCAAGTCCCCATTGTTGAAAGGGGGCTTCAACAGTGATTGGATGCAGAGGGAGGGGTAGCAGTTTTCTTTTTCCTTCAAAAAGTTGACACTTATGACAGGCTATGATCATCTGGTGTATATCATGGAAAAGAGTAGGCCAATAGAAACTAGCCCTCAAAATTTCGTTGGATGTTGTCTTCCAGTACAAATGACCTCCACACTCTCCCTCATGGAACTGGTACTTAACCTTCTCTGCATCAAACTCAGGCAAACATTTAGGAAATAGACCACTTGCATTCTTCCAATAAAGACATTTATATATAATGCAATAGTTTACAACTTTCAATTTTAGGAACCTTGCCTTTGTTTTTGTCAAAACAGGAGGTGTATTCAAATTAAGCAGAACATAAAGAATGTTAGCATACCAAGAGGAATTCATAAAATGGTTTTCAACAATGGGTGTTGAGATTTACTCTTGATCATCTAAAGCATTAATCATATGAATATCAAGGACTTCACAATTTGATTCAGCCATTAATCTAGCTAGACCTTGGCCTTTGATGAGCTTAGTGGGTTTTATCTCTAAATCATATTCAAGAATAACAATAATCCACTTACCTGTCTTACCATCTAGGTCCTGTGTTAGAATGTCTTTAACCACTGAATTTGGGACAAAGGAAATAATATGTGAATGATGTATACTCTGAAGTCTTTCAATGCTTTAACCAAAGCAAAATATTGCTTCTCGATGATGTTGTACTTCAAAGGGGCATCCCTCAATGCCTTACTAAAGAATGCAATAGGCTGCTCTTGTCCTTGCGGATTTTTCTATAAAAGGACAACAGAAATGGTATGTTTTGTGCAAATGAGAAAATATAAAAATCTTTTGAAAAATCAGGACTTATCAGAACCAGTGTTTTGGTTAACGCTTGTTTCACCAGTTCAAAGGATTTCTTTGCTTCCAAGGTCCATTTTACCCCTTTCTCATTTTTCAGCATATTTGTGATATTCCTAAGGAGCTCAGCTAAATTAGAGATGAACCTTCTCAAAAAGTTGATCTTCCCAATGAAAGATTGCAACTCCTTGATGTTTCGAGGATGAGATATTTGCAATATGGCCTCAATCCTCTTTGGATCTATCTTTATACCCTCTTCTGAGATAATGTGTCCAAGAAGCTTACCTTCTTGGAGCCCAAATAATGTCTTCTTAGGGTTTAAATATATTCCAAACCTTCTGCACTTCTCGAAAAAATTTCTCAAATGTTCTAAGTGTTCTTCATATGTTTTTGAAAACACAGTGACATCATCAAGATAGATAATGATGAAGAAGCCCAATTCTTCCGAGAATGATATGTCCATGGCTCTTTGGAAAGTTGCTCCAGCATTCATTAGACCAAAGGGCATTTACACATACATGAAAGTGCCCCATGGTGTAGTAAAGGCTATCTTTAATTGATCAACAGGGTAAGCCAAGCTCTGATTGTACCCTGAATAGCCATCCAACAAAGAAATTCTTCTAGACCCTACCACCCTTTGTAAAATATGATCCATCTTGGGTAGAGGGTAGTTGTCTTTTAATGAAGCTTTGTTTAAATCTCTAAAGTCTATGCAAAGCCTGATTTCTCTAGTTTTCTTCCTAACAGACACCAGATTAGATACCCATTCAGAATATCTAATAGGGACAATAATACTAGCTTCATACATCTTTTTAATCTCATTTTCAACCAAAGGAAACTGAAGTGGGTTTATTCTGCGCAGTTTCTGTTTGAATGGTTTTTGGTTTTCTTTGAGGGGGATTTTGTGCTGTATTATTTCAGTGTCATAGGATTTAAGATCTTCGTAACTCCACGCAAAAAAATCAAAAAAATCTTTAAACAACTCTATGTATTTGAGTTTAATGTGAGATAGTAAAGTTTTAGACAGTTTAATCATTTTTGGTTTTTTCTCACTGCCTATATTGCACCCCTCCACTTCAGTCTCTACAGGTTCCAAATTTGTTTTTTGGCCACATCGTCAAAATCAAACAACTCTTCTAAAGGGGCCAGACCTCTAGGCAAAATTTCATCTTTAGCATGGAGAGTTTCCAACTCCTCTATTTCGTTTGTAAGTTTTCTAGACAACAGGTTAATATTGACAGGCTCAGGAGACGATTCTTCTTCACCAAGAAAGTTTTCTTCACTGCAGTCTGTTTCATATTCTGAGTCCGAACTGTTGAGTTTGAATTCATTTCTGAATTGCATTAAGTATTATATTTGTTTGTCATTGTCAAACACCTCCCAATACTTCTTATTATCAGGCACTGCTGGTCTAAACTTTATCTCAGTTGTATAGTCTTTGGTTTCAAATGGCGCTAAGCATGTCCTAGCCGCAAAGGCTAAATTGTGGGTTGCAATGTTTCTTTTCCTTGGGACAAAAATTACTTTAGACTCCTCGAATGTTTTTCAAAAGGTCCACGACATCATTCCGATAGGCTCTAAGTTTGGGATGATTTGCGTTATACTCCCCATTGACTTGCCTAATGATCAATTCAGAATCCCCATATACATTGATTCTTCTGGCTCCTAAATTTTTCAAAATATGTAAGCCTAAGAGCAGGGATTCATATTCTGCTATGTTATTGGAACACTGAAAGTTTAATTTGCATGAAATGCATTCTGTGTGGTTGTTTTCAGTGTTAGTAATCCAGAAACCTGCACCAACGTTAGTTCTAGTGCCTGACCCATCAAAATACATACTCCAGAGAGGACTTTTCTCGGTTTTATCTTGGTTAGAGTCCTCTTCAACTATCGTGCTCAAGGATTGTTGTGGAATCTCAGCACTGAGTTGAATTTTTTCTAATTCCCCCATATTTTCATTTATTTGAGGGATACATTCTTGACTCTCAATGTTTAGAAGTGAGGGAAACATGACTTGTAGTCCAAGACCCGTATTTGGTTTGCTGTTGTTTAAAGGTTCAACAAACTGTTTTGACAGTTCATTGGTATTTACCTCCTCCTCTCTATCAGCCATTAATTATGTTAAATTGACTTGTTCAGCGAGTGTTTCATCATTAAACATAATAAAAGAATCAAGGCCTGTATTGACAGAGTAAATAGGAGATTTTTGAGGTCTGTCTTGGCTTGTAACAGTGTATTGCATATGAGACTCCCGGTAAAGTCTTCTAGTTTGATTGAAAACATGGATAGTCGCATAAGTCATGTCCATTTGCATAGTCCCTTGTAACTTATCCCCCCAAGATCTTGATAGTAACATTCCATACTTTGGGGGCACATCAGCCACAACAATATCCATGACTAAGGATTTGGCTGGAATTTGGGCTAACTTAACACAAAGGTCTTTGATCAATCCTAAACATTTTACTCTGCTTGAGTCAAAAGAGTAAAGGTCTTTATAAGGTCTGGTGATTTCTAGACCCATGCTCTCCATCACAGCTTTAGGCATTAGATTATGAGAAGCCGCTGAGTCATGCATAGTGTTGTGCAAAATCTTGTCATGAACGTTAAAACTTACATAAAAGGGAGGAACAGGTCCCTCTTGATATTTTCCTTCAATCTTTGGACCAAAAATAAGCTCTGGTTGGTCATCGTTAAGATTGACTATGTCATTGTTGTCTTCTAAATTTAAAGCCTTCAAGATTTGAGTTCTATATACATGTTGGGCAGCTAACTCAGTGAGGGGAACAAAAATTTTGATCTTTGAGATTTCCTACTCTAGGCTGAAAGGAATTTGACTCTTTGAACAACTTGTTTCAGCCTTATTAACTGCCATTTTATCAGCAATGTCAAGTTGCTGTTTTGTTTTATTTACATTTGATAAAATTGTTTTCACAGGAGTACTAGCTGAAGTGTTAGTACTACTAATGTATTCATTCTGTTTTTCATTGTCTTGAGTGCTTTTTCCTTTTCCTTTATCAGAATTTTCAGCTACTGTTTTATCCTTTTGTTTGAAAACTTTAGGCTTGGCTACAGTGCTAATTTGTGAGGCTTTGTCAGAGGTTTTGTTGTTGGGGGTTTGCTGACTAGATTTTCTTCTAAGGTCATATTCACTTCGAGGTTCCGTAATGGAATTTTCCATGTTTTGATAAAAATTTTCATTATCGTCTCTTTTTTCATCATAAGGTGTATAAAGACCTTGTTTTCTATCATAATGAACCTCAGAGTCATCATCATCTACCCCAAATAGGTTAATATCATCTTCCTCTGTTATTTGATCTGTTTCCTCAACCCCACTCACATAGTTTTGATTAAAGGGAGGGGTGATCTGTTGATCATCCTCCCTAGGTCTATTTGGAGGTTGGTTCCTTCTAGAATTATGATTCTGGTTTTGGTTTCTGTTTTGAGGAGCACTTTAGTTTTGGCTTTCTTGTGCTCTCTTGATTATACTCATCTCTTTCATCATCTCCATCATTTTTCCCATCTTTGAGTTGGAAGTAGAAGGTGTGGGTTCCTCTCTAAAGGATACTCTGTTTTCAACTTTCATCCTTGCTCTCTTCTCCATTAAGTTGACTTCCACAGAAAGAGCACCTCTTTTCATATCTCAAAAGTTGCAAAATCTCTTTCCCTTAGTGAATAGGTCATGTCAGAGTCAAACCCTTCAGGAAACTTGTTTAAAGCTGAGCCTTGTGGAGGTTTTAGCTCTGGGGAAAGTGCATTATACACACTATTGAATCTAGTGCAATAAGATTGGACACTTTCCCCAGGGTTTCTATGAAGGTTCTTGTAATTAGAAAGGACTTAGAGAGGATTCTTTTTAACTTCCCATTTGTTTAAGAATGTTTGATGGAAGCCTGGGAGATCGTTTATACTATGGGGGGCTAAGATTTTGAACCATTTTCTTACTTCTCCCCCTAAGCTTTGAGAAAATAATCTAAGCTTGACAGAATCATCATCAATTTCATTTCTGTCAAAGTAGTCATTCATCTTATCCACATGTTGTGATGCAATTGTAGCATTGCTAGCATCGTATAATGGAATTTTGAACTGATAGTCCTATGGAAGATGGACTAATGGTGCAGGAAGGACTAGGGGAGCATACCATGCAGCCATGGCAGGAGGTGGAGGTGGATTTACAGGTGGATTGACAAAAGGGAAGGTAGGTTGGAGTTGAGTGGTTGGGACAGTGGATGTTGGATGAAGGGGTGTGGATGGAACAGTAGTAGATTGCTGAGCTAATCTTGGATGAGAGACACCTAGGTTGTGGAAGAAATGTAAATCAGGAGGTGTTGTTTCTTTACTACCAAAATGTTCACTAGCTTGAGGAGAAGAAAGTGAAGACTCAGAATCTAGCTGGATTATATCATCAAATGACCTAGTTCTAAATGGATTTACTAAGTCAGCTTGTGATTGTTGTAGAGCTGAAAAATGTTCAGGAACTGATTTAGCTCTCAAGGGTGGTCTGAAAACATTTGATTATTTAATCTTAGGAGACTTCCTAAGGATACTTTCTGGGTTATCAACTACTTCAGGTGGATCAGGGTCAGGATAGGCTCTAGTGTGAATCTTTCTAGGAGCCACTATGCTGTGTTTATCAGACCCAAATAAACAAAACAAGTTCAACCAAATATGACAGTCTTTGAATGGTTAATTGATCTATTTATCTAAATTTCAATCCTACAGTCCTCTAATTGAGTTTGAATGATTTATGATGATCGAGGTTCTTCCCAGTGGATTCTTAAGGTCTGTTTGGGATTGTGGAGTCTCCAAGTGGAATTTTTTTTCTCTTTTCAGAGGTAAAAGGTTTTATGGTCCACCACCATGCTTGTGAAACATCCCTTTTCAAGGATATCCCGGAACACAACAAACTCTAAACAGAGATTGACTGGGAGGGCATTTACCATATATTTCACCTCTGAAAGAGGATGAGATCCGGAAGCTACCTGGCCCTTTCCAGAATCTGTCTAAGAGTATGTGGTAAAACACATCAAAGGTCAATGAAAAGTAAGAGTAAGTGTTTTACTACCAATATGAGATATTTTTGGTTTTTTCTGAGTTCTTTTTGAGTTGTGTGGTTTTTAAGAATATCCTGACTCTGCTTCAAAACTTAGCTACAGTTATGACACAAAGACAGTCTACTTTTATGGCTAATCCAACTGATTTTTCAAGGTTAGATAAAGTCTTAAGAGAATCCTAGGGTTTACCTAGATTTTCACTGATTTAGACAAGTTTCACCATGATTACCATTTATTGGTAGTGCTTGAAAAGGCTTCTTTTAACTCTCAAAGTTTTATGGAGATGAAAAATGATTCTGGGTTCGGTCCCCAGCGGAGTCGCCATAAATGTTAGTTACTGGTGGCTCAGCTGGTTACTATAGCAAATGTTCTTGAAATGATTCTAGGTTCGGTCCCCAGTGGAGTCGCCAGAAATGTTAGTTGTTGGTGGCTCAGCTGGTTACTATAGAAAATGTTCTTGAAATGATTCTGGGTTCGGTCCCCAGTGTAGTCGCCAGAAATGTTAGGGATCTGTAGTTTATTAGCAAGATTGGCAGAGTCCAATTACAGAAACAACATCATTTCAACCAACTTTGGGATTCTAGGATCTAGCCCTCCTGGATCCAGAGAGGGATCTCTCCAATATGTACAAAGATGGATTTTCCTTTGAAGTTTGGGTTTATGATATTAGGCTAGTTATGAAGGCCAAGGGTTTGTTTGTTTTTTGGATGGTTGAGCATGATTACTGTTCAAGAAGGAAGGTTCTGAGTGTAAAAATTTCCAAACGTGAGAAGTTGTAGGCAATCAGAGTAAGCTTCGGTCAAAAAGGTAGGCAATTATAGGTTTTAGTCCATTGGGTTATGGAGTCATAATAGGGTTTAATTGGAACAAAAAGAGGCAAGAGTGGTCCATGGGGCAAGTCATCTATGTCTAAGTATCTCTTTGAAGATTGATTTATGGAATGGAATGATACAATGAGAAGGAGAAATAAACAGATGCAGAAAAAAGAGCAGCCCCAGATTTGATAAGTACTTTTAAACTAGTCAGCCTTTGACATGGACTCAAGAATAACATAAAAGTAAACTAGGATCTGGTAAGTAATTTGAAACTAGCTAGCCTTTGATACACTTTCAATAGAAAACATCTTAAAACAGAGGGAAACTTGAAGGCAAATTTTGGATTAGAAACTAGTGGGCCGGGCTCACCACAAATCCTCTCCTAGCTCTTCTTTACTTGGTTACTTTCAAGACAAATACAAAGATAACAACAGAATGGCCTAAGATCTGGTAAGTACTTTGAAACTAGCTAGCTTTTGAAACATTCAAAGGGAAACAATCAGATAGTCTGTGGGATCATTCTGGGACCATGGCTCACCATATATTCCTCAGTTCATCTTCAAAAAACATATACTGGAAATAAAATCTAAGAATAATATTCAGCTAAGACAATAAGATGAGGGAACGCCAACATTCCTATGCTTAAACTGAATTAAATCATTCCTAAGTAACACAATTTAGAAGAAAAAATTCAGATAAAGATTTTCAGTTAGAGAAGGTTACTGATATACAGTAGGTCCTAACTCTATGCATGCTGTTCTTTATAAGAGAATATGAAACACAGATGAAAACAAAAACAAAATAACAGGTTACAATAAGGAAAACATCACCGTCAACATAGACCAGGATCCCATAAATCAACTTGTATTGATGCTGCAAACCAATTACAGCTTTAAGTCCAGTACTTTAGGTCAGAAACCATCTCCACATCTTAGCCTAACCTATCTATTGCCAGCAGAGCTCCAAGAGCCAGTGAATACTATGTACAATCAGAAGTCTTTTGCTCAAATGTACATCAAAGTTCTACAACCAACCCCTCACTCATCTTCTGAAGAAGTATATATAGAAGAATGAGGAGGTGAGATATGATAAAAGATCTCAATTACAATTAATACAGAGTTAATGTCTTCTTGGCCCTTGGGGGGCTCAATGAATAAACTGTACAGGTGTTTCACTGTATTAATTGATTTACACTTATGAATTAAGCTCAGGGGGAGCTTTGTTGACCTTTTAGGCTTCGTGTGATGCTAGGGTTACTTTGCATATATCTTTTACATTAAGTTTCATTTCAGAAGTAACCTCTTGGCTACGCTGAGGCAAAATTTGATCTTCTTCAATAACTTCGAACCCTGATTGAGTACTTTGAGGAACAGGTGGTGCTATGGTAGCTGGGAGGAATCGATTTTCCTCAGATTGTGGTGGTGGAGGCATTCCTGCTTGATAAAACACTTTAGGTTTTCTGTAAACTGTGTTTTATTTGGGGATTAGGCTTTTGATAAGCATCTTAGACGTAATCCCCACAAATCTGACCTTCAATCTTCTGTTCTGGTGCATTTTTGTCTTCAGCACTAATACTCTTTGTCTGTGCCCGATTTGCTGTGTTCTTTGCTGTTGTGCAGGGCTACGCAGCATTCATAAGGCATCCATGCCTGAGGAAACACTGAGGAAACTTTAATTTCTACCCTGTGAATGATTTTCTTCAACGAATCGAAGACAGGTGGGTCGTCACCCTCCGCCTCTGAATATTCTTTGAAAATTGTGAGAAAATGATAAGAAACCCTGCAAAATACGAAAACAATTAAAAAAATTCTGCTTTTATAGGTTGAATGCATTGGAGGGCGTGCAAGGAGATCGGAGCCGTTGGATGGCATCATCCAACGGTCAGCATTGATCGGGGAGATCATAGAATGGGCGGAAGAAATATTAAATCCAAGCCATCGATCATGCAGATATCGATGGTCGAGATTGAACAAGGTGGTCAGAGGAGAAGGATGAATCTGAACCGTCGATCGTGCAGAGATCGAAAGTCGGGATTGGGCAATGGAAAGTCAAACGAAGAGATTGGGCAATGAATTATGGGCTGTCAATTTGCAGATCAGATCAATGGGGGAGATTGATTTTCCATTATACGATGGCCCATTTATCGCGCGCGCACCTTCGTTAACCATCGAGCAACTTCCGCGAGCGATCATTGTTGGATCAGTGGGCCCAGATCAGACGGTCCACAGCGATATCTCTGGGCGTCCAGGTCTGAACGTTAACGCGTGATGGATGATGGATGGAAGGCGGTTTTCAAATAGTACAAGGGATGCGTGTCAAGCGATGTATGGAATCGCTAGCCATCGGGAAAAAACCGCCCTCCGCCGAAGAGTGGTGCGATGGATACCGCCGGTTTTGGGCAACCGACGCACCACTGGGGGGGTCCACAGGGAGGCGCGCTCCGCACCGTCCGATCTGCAGATCAGATCAACAGTCGAGATAGCTCCATAATTTTTCACGGGCGGAAAAATTAAAAAAGAATTTTTCGACGGTTTAAACGAATATCAAAGTTTTTTTAATGTTTTGTGGAGAAATATTTGTTTAAACCGGATAAGCGCCCGACAGGCTCAGCGCGCGGTCACGGTGCCAGGGCATATGGGCGGAAAGGTTATGGACTTAGCCCAAGGGGCTTAGGCCCAATATATATAACAGAATGGGTTTTTAATGGTCTTTCTCATGATTTTCAAAGGTTAGAGGGTTCCGATAAGGCCAAGAGTGAGTCTTAAACCTTATAAAGGGGATTTTCATGAGGGGAAGGGGTAGAAATGCAAAAATGAGGGATTTTTGTGGGAAATAGGGGGATAGAAAAATGAGGTTAATTTTGGAAAGAAGGGAAATGGGAAAATGTGTTTGCAGTAGTATTTGGCCTTGGAAATCAGCAGGATTTTAGGGTCTTTTGGGATGTAAACAACAGTGCATATTTGGACAGAGGCAGGAGGCCTTCAAGAGTCTTCAAGAGCCAACAATTTTTGTTATAGAAAATTGTTCCTTGTAGGCTCAAAACAAATTTAGCCACCTTTTGATATAATCAAATTTTACAGGTGGCTAACAGACACTACAAATAATATGGCTGAATATGAATCTCTGTTTTTGGGTTTGGAAATTTTGAAAAGATTGGGTGCTCAAAATATTTTATTTTATGGAGATTTTGAGTTGGTAATAAAACAAGTTGAAGGAACATATCAATCTAAGGATGTTAAGATGAGAGACTACATAAATATGATTATGGAAATGTTGGAAACATTTCAAGAATATGCATTTATTGTGAAAACTAGGGATCAAAACTCAGTTTCTGATTCCCTAGCTATTTTTGCAAGTTTTTTTGTCATCCCTACACATTCTACTGAGAAGTATGAGCTTGAAGTTCGGCATAGGCCTACAATCCCATATAATATCATCCATTGGCAAGTGTTTGAAGATGACCAACAAGTTATAATTTTACAGAATTAAAGGAGGAATTTGGAAACACACAAGTGGATCAACAAAACATGCTTGTTGAAACTAAGGGTAACTATGAAGTTTTGCAGCTGAAGAACAATTGTATACCCAAGGGTCTTATTCCACTTGGAAATTTTTTTGACCAAAATGATGTTTTCAAATCTCCTAGAATGCACACTAATGATGAAGAGGTAGAGGCTTGTAATCTTTGTACAGTAGCAGTGCCTAAAATGATAAAGATTTCCAAGTTTCTTTCTATAGAGATGAAACAAAAATATATTGAGATGAAGAAGAAGTTCATTTATGTTTTTGCATGGAGTTATGCTGATCTAAAAAATTATGATCCTACTATTATTCACCGTGCTATTCCTATCAAAGAAAATGAGAAAGCTTCCAAACAAAAATTGAGAAGGATTAATCCACTGCTCATGCCTTTGATTGAGAAGGAAATTAAGAAGCTTTTTGATGCAAAAATTATTTTTCCTATAAGATTATCAAAATGGCTAGCTAACTTGGTACCAATTAGAAAAAAGAGTGGAGAGATTAGAATCTGTATTGATTTCAGAAACATGAACAAGGCTTCTTTGAAAGACAGTTACCCTCTTCCTAAGATGGATCAGATTTTGAAGAATATTTTTGGCTCTCAAAGAATGTCTATGCTAGATGGTTTTTCAGGATACTATTAGATATTGGTACACCCAAAAGACCATGAGAAAATTTCTTATACCACACCATGGGGGACATTCATGTATGCAAAGATGCCCTTTGGTTTCATGAATGCAGGACCGACCTTTCAAAGAGAAATGGATATTGCCTTTGTTGAGGAGAAAGATAAGCTAGTGGTGGTCTATTTGGATGACATAACTATATTTTCAAGAAGGGAGGAAGATCATTTGAAGCATCTATAGAATTTTTTGCTAAAGTGTAGAAGATTTGGTATTTCTCTTAATCCCACTAAATGTATTTTTTCTCTAACCTCTATAACATTTCTTGGACATAGTATATAAAAGGATGGGATAAATATTGATCCAAACAGAGTCAATGTAATTAAGAAGATATACCTGCCAAGGAACATGAAGGAAATTCAGTCCTTTCTGGGAAGAGTAAACTTTGTTAGAAGGTTCATCCCGAACTTTGTTGAAATTATCAAAGACATTACCAAGATGTTTAAGAAAGGAGCTGATATTAGATGGACTGGTGAAGCCAAGCAGTCATTTGAAGAAATAAAGAAATCCCTCCCTCGGGCCCCAATTTTGATTAGTCCAAAATTTTCAAAATGGTTCCTGGTTTTCACATTCGCATCTGAAAATAACATAGCTAGAGTTTTACTACAGAAAGGACAACAAGTTACAGAGCAACCAATTTCATTATTTAGCAGAAATCTTGATAACTCAGAGTTGAAGTACAATATTTTAGAAAAATAGGCATATGCTTTGATCAAAGCTATTAAGGATTTAAGAATTTATATTCTGCACTCTCATGTCGTTTCTTTTGTGCCTAATACTGTGGTCAAAGACATTTTTACATAAGATGATCCTGATGGAAAGAGAGCAAAGTGGATAGCTAATTTTCTAGAGTATGACATAAAATCAGAGCTACAAAATTGGTGAAAGGATAAGGGTTGGAAAAGTTGATGGCACAATCCAATTTTGATTTTCTTGACATGAATTGTATTGCAGTAATTTCAGAGTTCTCAGATGAAGTTGAAGATAAAGAGTTGATTCCTATTGAAGATAAGTTCATTTTATTTGAATGGTACAAAGAGATTTTATTTGTCTTGCATCATCATAGAGCTCCTACAGAGTTGACTAAATCAAAATCAAGGTTTGTTAAGTTGAAACCTATAAGATACTTTATTGTAGATAAGAATCTATACATGAAAGATACTGGTGGAATTATTTTAAACCATTTGCTGGAAGAAGCAGATGAAAGGGTGATTGAAGAATTTCATAAGGGAGATTGTGGACGAAACCACTAATGGAGGGACACATCAAACACAATTCTTAGAGTAGTGTAAGATTGACCCACCATGTTCAAGGATGTTTACAAGAAGATAGCTACCTGCCATGAATGTCATATTTTTGATGGTAAGAAAAAGATGATTCCTTTACCTTTGATGCCAATTTACATCGAAACACCCTTCCAATAGTGGGGGTTGGATTTTATCAGTGAAATACACCCATCATCTTCAGGGAAGCATCAGTGGATCCTGACAACAACATATTATTTCACTAAGAGGATTGAAGCAATCCCAACAAGGCAGGAAAATGATTCTGTCATCATTCAGTTCTTAGAGAATAACATTTTGTCTAGGTTTGGTTGTCCTATGAAGATTATTACTGAAAATGCACAAGCTTTTAAATCCAAAAGGTTAATTAGATTTTGTCATCAGTATCATAAAACACTTAGACACTCAACTGCTTATTACCCACAAGGTAATGGTCTTGTTGAATCTTCTAATAAAATGATTGTGAGAATTATCAAGAAGTTATAGCAGGAAAACAAGAGATAATGGCATGAAGTTGAAGTATGCTATGTGGGCTGATAGAGTATGTACAAAGACATCCATTGGTACTTCACCTTATGAATTAGTGTATGGAGCTGGAGCTATTTTTCCCACATCCTTGGGAGTGCCTGTAATGAAATTGCTGCAAGGACTATAAGAGGAGCCTAATTCTATTCAGAGGAGGTTAAACCAGTTTATAGCTCTGCAAGAAAAAATGGAGGAGGTATAAAACAACCATCAACAGTCACAAAACAAAGTAAATAAAACATTTGATAGAAGGGTTAAAGAATAAAATTTCTAGATTAAAGATGTAGTTTTGAAGTGGGAAGCCAAAATTGACGAATAGGGGAAACATGGAAAGTTTGAAAACATCTCGAAGGGACCATTCATAGTAGCTGCATACCATGGAAACAACACTTATCTACTTCAAGAGATGGATGGACAATGTTGTGTTGGAGAACCTGTCAATGGAAGGTTTCTAAAGTAGTATTCCTCTTAAATTTTACTGAATTTTCACTCCATTCTATAGATTCCGTTTTATTATGATTTTCTGCTAATAAAGATAGGATGATCATCAAACTTGAGCCTGAGGAGAAGGCCATAAGAGTTTGAAGAAGGCTTGGAAAATTTCAGAAGTTTATTTCCAAAATGATGGATGGCACTGGAACTATAGGTTCTTTGGTGTACCATAGGGGCACACCATCCCAAGTGGAGCCACTCTTATCACTCATTAAGTTGTGAAAATTTTCATGATGGGGTCATGTAGGTCATTCACAAAATGGATAAGGTCTCCCAAGCCATTTCATTGTGATATAATATATTTTTTTCATTTTTAAGCCTATCCTAAGTTTTAATGTCCACCTCCATCCATGCCACTTTAGTCAAATCAGTCCCATATCATGTCAGTTGTAATTCCCCACACGTTTAAACTCAAAAGTTCACATCTGTTAGTTTTTCATATTTTCATAGTGATTTACATAGGAAATCCACAGATTTCACTACGAAACTTCCTAATAGTTTCATAGGGAATCTGTCAGAAGCTTAACTATTTTTGCTACAAAACTTTGTTTTTTAACTAGGGTTGTCAGAATTATATTAGGCGTCAGTTTATGATTAGATCAGTAAAGGTGGAGGTCATTCAAGGTCATTATGATAACATTCAAATGTACACAGACGTGTTTGATGTCATCATGATCCTTTTTGCTTACATGTGCTATGATTGAAACTTGAGCTGTCAGTTAAACTTTTAAACCTCACCCTGAATAACCTTTTGTCATATTATGGTTTATCCTTGCATGTGATTCAATCCTTGGAGAGATGCTTCATCGAGCCAAGCAGGTTGCTGTCAAATTCAAATTCTGCAGGTGTCATCAGCAAGCAAGGCGGTGAAGACTATAAAACATCCATGTCTGCAAGAAATAAAACAAAAAAGGGTGGCCATTGTCATAGGTATTAACCTATGGATTTGAAATTACTCAATGAAGACCCTACTTATATTGAGGTTTTGAGGAGGACCAGTTGCATGCAATTCTGCCAGAGGTTGCAGGGTTTTCATTCACAAGTTTCATAGGATTTTACCACCAACTTCACAAGAACATCTTCAAAGGTTGGGATTCATAATCTCACAGTGACACCAGAGAGCATATCATTAGCTACAATAATCCCTAGAGGCGGTGAAGAGTTTTTTAAAGGTACTAAATTCACAATGAAGGATTGTAAGGAGTTTCTCAAGAAAGAACACAATGAAGTTGATTTGACCAATGTTATCCCTAGAAGTTTTATGAAGGAGAATTATGCAAAACTGTTGATGGTCATTCAAAAATATTTCACCTGTGAAGTAATATTTCACATGGTCTACTCATACCATCTTAGGCTTCTTCTGCATTTTGTAGGTAATATATCACTTGCCTTATTTTTCTATTTATACAGAAGTTTAGGGAAAATGTTAGATAAGATTCAAATCAAGACAAAATGAAATGAGACATCTCTTTTTCATCATGGTCTAATAAATATGTTAGTGTTGGAAGAATTGAGAAGGTTATATAGAGATTGGATTTCTTTCTTGTTTATGAGTGGTTATGAAATTGAAGTGGTCACTCCAAAGAAAACCTTAAAACCTAGAACTACTACATCACTAGCTATGGGAGAAGAAGTTGAAGAAGAAAAAAGAGCTTCCCCTGCATAACCAAAGGACATAGGAGTAGAACCTCTGTAAGGGACTGACACCCCTCAAGCAACACCTGCAAAACAGAAACATAAAGTCAGTAAACAAAGCAGCAAGAGGATCACTAGAAGCCACACATTGGCTAAAGGAAATCTAGAGGATATCCTTCATGCAATTGATAGTGAAGAATCACTAATAGTGCAAGCTGAAGAAATTGAAGATGGTGGAAGAAAAGCAAAGAAAGGTAACACTGCTAAGAAACTAGATTTTGTAGGTGACGATGCTGGTTTTATATTTCAGCCAAGGAAGCCAATGACTAGAGATGCAAAGAAGGCCGTGGAAAGAAAAAAGACATAGAAAATAAATGAAGCTACTCAGCCAATAAGCATCATATATTTGTCTCCATCAACAAAAGAATGTTGAGATTTAACAAGATGATGATCCTAGTGAAAATTAAGCACCTACACTAGGATCGAGCCCCGGGCTATTTTTAGGTGTAAGTCTATTTTTAAAATGGATGAGAAAATTCTATTTATAGAGGAATTCTATTTATATATGTTGGGAAAATTCTATTTATAGATGATGTTCTATTTATAGTGTATGTGCAAAATCTATTTATAGATCACATGTCTATTTATAGATGCATGTCGACTATTATTATCCCTTAATAATAGTTCGACAATAAATATTAATCTATTCTCATGAAGCACTTGGAAATAGTTAACTGAAGTGGAAAAACAGTTAGTTATGGGAAATTTGAGTTTAAAGGTTGGTTGGTGGGACATGCAAGTGGACTTAGTTGTAACTGAATGATTCGAAGTTGTAACAGAGTTGGATGTGTAGTCATGTGAGTTGTATAGTAGTTTAACTCAGTTAAGTGAGTTAAAATTAGTTGTGCTAGTTGTAACTGAACATAAACTAGTGAGAGATCAATGATTTAATTATTTAATTAATTCACAAGAAGTGGTCTCACATGCAACTGAATATTTACTACCATTAACTACATGCATGTCAGATCCAATGGAGATCCAGTTGAGAGATAGGTGAAAGGAACAATTTGACTATCAGTTGTGACATTAGTAGGTTCACTCATGCAACCAAACACACATTGGAGATGCCAGTGAGGATTGCGTAGTCAAGGCAAGTATGATCTAATTCATTCAGGGATTGTGATCAGTAGGGATTGCACAATGGAGGCAGGCTGTCAAGAGGCAGTAAATTGGCGCATGTATTTGACAATTTTTGTATGACAGTGTGAGATGATTGTATATTGTACTGACAAATCTTGGATTAGAGTTTTGAATGAGATTTTTTCATGATCCATGATATATACATAATATATGATAGTGGGGTTTTTAGCTTTAGGATTTCCCAGTAAAAACATATGTGTTATGTGTGATTTATCTTTCTTCATGTGTTTGCAATTGGCGACCGTGCTTTAAATTTCTGAAATAATTTTTGTAGAATCAATTTTGTATTTAACAGTGGCATATAATTGTTAGATCAGGTGAATCTAGGAAATACATAATTTTTATTAAAATTTCTACATGGTATCATAGCAAAGAAGATTGAAATTTTGAATAAGTAGATGAGTTTGTTGGTGGAAACAATTTGAATTTGCTGCAAGAATTTCTTGGTGCGACAATTGAGTAAAAATAAAAATGGATTTCAATGGCTTGCGGCTAGAGTATGCACTCGAGGGCAGCTCGAGCTACATTTCCTGAAGGACATGATGGATGTCTTGCTTGAAGATAATGGCTTGAAGGAATTCATTGACAATGATGTTCCTAAGCCCACTTCGAGGGATGCTGAATTACTTGATGCATGGCAAAAGAAAGTAGCGAAGATGAGAAGGATTCTATTGGAAGGTGTACGAGACCACATTGTCTCAAGTCTTCATGGGAAAGCCACTCCATATGCTATGTGGATGGCTTTGATGTATCTTTTCCAAAGCAACATTGACCATAGGAAATTTGCGCTGAAGGATAAACTCAGAAATATCAAGGTGGAAAAGGGCGACAATATTCCAAAGTATCTCATAAAGTTTTTCCAATGTCGGGATGAAATGGGGAGTATGGGAATCACTATTGCTGATGATGATTTGGTGAGATTATCTCTCTTGGGACTTCCTAAGAGTTGGAATAGTTATCAAGACTCTATCAATGGACGGGAAAAACTACCAGATTGGGAATGACTATGGTTGGATCTAGTGCAGGAGGAGTTTAGGTAGAACACCAGAGATGGATATTTATCAAAGCATGATAATGAAGAGGATTGTGCTTTGGCTTCCAAGGCAAGGAAAGGGAAGGGGAAGAAAATCCATTCAAAATCCAAGTCTAAAGGCAAGAAGCTAGATTTTTCCAAGGTGAAGTGTTTTCACTGTCACAAACATGGGCATCTCACGACTAACTTCCCATAGAAGAAGAAGAAGAAGAAGGCTGCTAGAGTTGTAGCCGGTGAGGCCATTTCCTCGAAATTTGAACTTGATTTCTCTTTGATAGCATGCTTAGTTTCAAGCGTAATGGGATCGGTGTGGTATCTTGATAGTGGTGCTTCCTTTCACATGACAGGAGATAAGGAGCTTTTCAGTGACTTGGAGGAGAAATATCTCCAAATATATAGATATGGGTGACGATGGAAGATATAATGCGACCAAAATTGGTACCATTACCTTTGAGAGGGAGTTAGGTAAACCATTTGAATTGAAAGACGTTATGCATGTTCCAGATCTGAAGAAAAACTTGGTGTCACTCATGATGTTGGAGGATAGAGGCTATGACGTTGTTTTCAGTGATGGAAAAGATTTCGCGCGACATAAAAACTGGTCAAGCCAAGAGGATAGGGATTAGAGTTAAGCATCTCTACAAGCTAGAGGTATATGGCTGTGCTGCTATGATGGGCAAGGTAGAAAAAGTGGTGAGCCGCGATGAGGGCGAATGATGGCACAGGGGATTGGGCCATCTTCATCATGGAGCCTTGAAAGTCATGCAACAAATATCTACAGGAATTCCAATGGGAACACTTGCTCAGTTATATTAGTGCAAGGGTTGCACCATGGGGAAGTATGTAAAGTCCACATTTCATGAAAAGGAGAACCATGGTTTGGTGATTTTGGAGAAAGTTCACACAGACATGTGTGTACCATTCTCGGTTGCTTCAACAAGAAAATACAGATATTATGTTATTTTTGTTGATGAATTTTCTCGTAAATGCTGGAAATTATTCATGCAGAAAAAGGATGAAAAATTCTCAAAGTTTTGTGAGTTTAAGGCATTGGTTGAGAAAGAGTCAGGGAAGAAAGTGAAGGCTCTGTGGAGCAATAATGGTGGAGAATACATCTCTAATGAATTCAAAGACTTTTGTAGCAAAGAAGGAATTCGAAGAGAACTCATAGTGCCTCATAACCCATAGAAAAATGGGGTCGCGGAGAGGAAGAACAGAACAATTGTGGGTGTTGCACGAGTGATGTTGCATGATTAGGGCCTACCAATGCATTTATGGGTGGAAGCATGCAACACTGCGGTTTATGTGCAAAACCATTGTCCTCATAAATTACTTTGCATGAGTACACCTGAAGAAGATTTTACTTGTAAGAAGCCATATGTTTCTCACTTTAAGATTTTTGGGTCATTTGTTTATGTGCATGTGACCAAGAACGCCAAGAAGAAGCTAAAGCCGATTTCTAAAGTTGGGATATTTGTGGGGTACATAGAAACACGCCATAATTATCATGTGTATTTTCTAAATAGTCGAATGATTATGGTGCGACGGGATATAAAATTTAATGAGGAGAAAGCCATGAAGTTGTCGCTTGAGAGGGACCTAGACTTACATGTAAAGGAGGAACTTTTGGTTCCCAAAGATGAGTCTCTAGATGTGGATCAACCACAAGAGGAGGTTCATGGAGTGGAGGAGTCCACTGACATAGAGCCAAACATCAGAACTGGCAGAAGGCATACAACAGAAGCTGAGAGGCTAAAACTTGATGATGCACAGAATGTAGGAGTCCCTACTTTACAGTGCAGACAAAGACAGTCTCCTGACCGATTCACTGGATATATGGCTCTCATGAGCAAATTTATTGTGACTGACCCATCTTCCTTTAAGGAAGCAGTGCGGGAGCCCACATGGGTAGATGCAATGGTGGAGGAGCATGACTCCATTATCAGAAATGGTGCTTGGGATGGTTAAGCCTACCAAACTCTTTTGGAAGGCACGAAAGCATGTCCTAAGATACCTGAGGGGCACATCTGAGTATGGCTTATGGTACAGAAAGACAGATGAGGTGAAGTTTCATGGCTTAATGGATTCATATTGGGTGGGTAGCCCAATGAACAAAAAAATCACATCGGGAGGGCTCTTCAGTATCAGATCTATAGTTGTTTCTTGGTACATCAGGAAACAAAGATTCGTGGCACTTAGTTCAGTGGAAGCGGTATACATGGAAGCAATTTAGGCTTCATCTAGACGATAAATATCCTAGTTGGTTTGTTTGGTTCTCATTTAGATCCTACCGTGATTCATTGTGATAATTAGAGTTGCATTAAACTCTCAATTAATCTCATGTTTCATGATAGATTGAAGCATATAGATATTCGGTATCATCATATCAAATATTATGTGCAACAGAAGATCATGTTGCTTCAGTACATTCCTACAATAGATTAGGATGCGAATATTCTGACAAAGGAACTCACTAGGAGAAAATTCTAATACCATAGAGATAGGATCAGGGTGAAGGATAATCCCTTTCTTGTTGAGAGGGAGTGTTGAGATTCAACAAGATGATGATCCTAGTGAAAATTAAGCACCTACACTAGGATTGAGCCTTGGGCTATTTTTAGGTGTAAGTCTATTTTTAGAACAGATGAGAAAATTCTATTTATATCAGAATTCTATTTATAAATGTTGAGAAAATTCTATTTATAGATGATTTTATATTTTTATATGTATGTGTGAAGTCTATTTATAGATGCATGTCGACTATTATTATCCCTTAATAATAGTTCGACAATAAATATTAAACTATTCTCATGAAGCACATGGAAATAGTTAATTGAAGTGGAAAAATAGTTATCTATGGGAAATTCCAGTTCAAAGGTTGGTTCGTGGGACATGCAAGTGGACTTAGTTGTACCTGAGTGATTCTAAGTTGTAACGAAGTTGGATGTGTAGTTATGTGAGTTTTAAAGTAGTTTAACTCAGTTAAGTGAGTTAAACTAAGTTGTGCTAGTTGTAATTGAACATACACTTGTGAGAGATCAATGAATTAATTATTTAATTAATTCACAAGCAGTGGTCTCACATGCAACTGAATATTTGCTATTGTTGATTACATGCATGTCAGATCCAGTGGAGACCCAGTTGAGAGATAGGTGAAAGGGACAGTTTGACTATCAATTGTGACATTAGTGGGTGCACTCATGCAGCCACACACACGTTGTAGATGCCAATGAGGATTTCGTAGTCAAGGAAAGCAGGATCTCATTCATTCAACTATTGTGATCATCAGGGATTGCGCAGTGGAGGCAGGCTATCAAGAGTCAGTAAATTGGCGCATGTATTTTCAAATTTTTGTATGACTACGTGAGATGATTGTATATTGTATTGAGAGCTCTCAGATTAGATTTTTGTATGATATTGTTTCATGATCCATGATATATACACAATATATGATAGTGGGGTTTTTATCTTTATGCTTTCCTGGTAAAAACATATGTGTTATGTGTGATTGATCTTTCTTCATGTGTTTGCAATTGGAGATCGTGTTTCAAATTTCCGCAAAAATTTTTGTATAAGAAATTTTGTATTTAAAAGTGGCATATAATTCTTATATCAGGAGAATCCAAGAAATAGATAATTTGTATTAAAATTTCTACAAAGAAGAAGTGGTTATCAGGTAGAGAAAGGGCAAAACGAAAGTAATTGAAGAATCATAAATAGAATCCCTCAAAGAACATCTCAAGGAAGAAGGTAAAGAGATATTATATTTGAAGCTAGAGGCAAAGAATCATACATATTAGAAGGTTTAATTTGAACAGATGAGGAGAATATGGGATAAGAAAGTCTCAAGTGTTTCAAAATATTTGGACAATGCCTAAATGTTGTTGAAATGGACTCAACCATTAAGAGCGGAGGTCAAACATATTAGGAAGATAAACTTACACTTACAATTTAGAAATAGAGTGTTAAAATATCAAGTGGAAGACCTTTAGGAGCAGTTGGACTTGATCCAAGTTGAGCTCGAGAAGAAAGGGTTGAGGATGAGAGTGGTTGAAGAACCCATAAGCCAATTAATTGTAAATGAAGAAGAAACTCCTAAAGAGTGAAAATGAGCTGAAACAAGTTTGATGAGGTTCATGAGATGTAAAGAACCTAAATTTTTCGTCACGAGATAAAATTTTGTAGACAGCCTCAGAATCAACAAATTCTGATTTTTTGGGCAGTTTCATAGTGTGCTTCAGGCTTGAAGCCAGAAAAATGCTATGAAAATTTGGAAGATGCAATTTTGCTTTGGAATTCAGCTTTTTGAAGGATTAAGAAGGGAAATTGGTTGTTTTCAATATGTTTTGGCATAGTAAAGGTTTTTTACCAGCAAAGGTGGCAAGGAGATAGGTGAAAAGGAAATATTTCATAGGCTACAAAAACTCGCTACGAAACTACCTAAATTGCCCTGTTTCATATCGAGGGGTTTTTTGAAGATTTTCAAGGGTTGAAAAATCACATCAACCATTTGGAATCATCCAACCTGACAGTACGCCATCTCATCAGAGACTCATTACTCAAAATGAGTGTTACAAATTCAGCTAAATAGGAAGATTAATGATTAAAGTGAATATTATCCACTCCTGAAAAGTAGGACAGTGTTTCCTAAATCTAGGGGTATTTTAAATATGTCAAGTGATGGGGAATTGTATCTCAAACATGTGATCTCTATAATGTAACTGTTTTACTATCAGAAAAACTGAATGTAATAAATAGGAAATAGAGTCCTATTAGGATTATGCCTTTTAAAATATAGTTGTCCTTTTTTTGTTCCAAGAAAATGGTTTCAGTTATGTTAGGTGTCAGAGTTTGATTCTGAGGATCTAGCCAGTTGGGTAGACCATTTAGATTGTAAATAATGTCTATTTATAGATTGAACATCAAAGAGAAAAGGGTTGGATAATATTGCACCAAATTGCTACTTGTATGTTTTTTCCATTATCAGTAATATATAGTGACATTCTACTTCTAGACCTGAGATTCTTATGAGGTGTTTAATGTTTTGTTACTCTATATCTTTATGCCTAATCACATGCAGTGAATTTTATCTCTAATTACTCAAATTCATGTTGTCATGCTCTGACTTCCTTTAGGAGTGAAATTGATGTGTTTTCCTTATGTTGTGTGTGTAAATTGTCCTTATTAAAAATCTCTATTTGCCTCAGCTTTCATGTGAAGAATTACTGTCACTAAATACACCATTGTTGACTCCATATGCCAATGGTAGTTATAATTCATTTTTCAACTTGCATTCAAACAAAACCAAGTCACAGTTCATAGAGTTTGCCATCTAGTATTATTTCTATTGAAAATCATAAATCCACTTTGAGAGAGCCCTCTCAAACATAAGAGGATAATCTTCAGTTAGAAGTGGTTTGAAAGAGTTACATTGAGTTGATTGATGAGGATCCAATTAAGATAAATTTGGTGATAAAAGTTCTTATATTAAAAGTTCCAACCAAACAATTCAAAAATAAACCTATGAACTTAATAACTAGCCTAATACTTTAGAAAAAAAAATATAAATATGAAACAGAGATCCCTTTCTGAAGATGGAAGAGCCAAATCCCAACTTCCAAAGTGATTTTGTGGTTACCTCTAAGTTTCTTTCATAGCCTTAATAAATTAAAGAGTGATATCATAGTGGAAATCATACTAGGGAACACACATATTTTTAATTTTATTCTATTTTTCCATACTGAACATTTTTGTTTCAGTGCTTAAATTTATTTCTAGGTTTTTGGCTCAGAAATAGATATGATTTAAGGTTGTTTTCCACTTATCAATTCTACATATTGTACATCTATAAATATACAATAAGTAGATCTGACTCCTAATATATTTCACACTAGAGCACATCCAGATCCAAACCCTCTAGAAATTCTAGATAATCCAAAAAAAACAAATTAGAAAGAAAAGTGTGACATAGAGTGAATCAAATGAAATTATTCTAACTAGGGTTAATTACCTTCCTAAGAATTTTGTCTCTTAATAAGATATATAATTTCATCTAGCATTTCAAGATACTCTTTTCAGAATTAAATTTGACAGTTGTTCCTAAAACTGTTGTTGATGAAAGCCTCCCAAAACATTATAAGTCATATAATATTGTACCTAAATCTTCATCTTCTTATTTTTTTTCTTCATATCCACCTTCATTAATACGTTCACCTACTTTTTCCTCCAATAGGGATTCCTTTTGTTCATATTACCACTACACTCATTCCCTCATCTATCCCTACCACCTCTGCTTCAACAAAACAAAGTGGAATCATACCCCCTTTTATACATAGACCTATTGTATTTTCATCCAAAAATCATATATCAGTCATGGTAGGATGATATGTTGTTTTGAAATTATAAGCCCCATTACATGACATGCCATGAAACTATGCAACAACTTAACAATAGATTGATAGGATAAATGACTAGTTATGAAATAACTCCCAAAATAGAAGAAAAGAAATATAAACGCCTTAGAAATCAACCACTCTAAGGGGGAAACCTCCTTTAAATTATAGAAATGAACAATTCTTGGATGATACAAATGAAAAAACCTCCTTTCTATATTTAGGAGTTCATGTGGTCACAATATAATACTAGCTGACCTAACAATAATAATGTAAGGGAACAACAATAACAATAATGCCTTTTATGGGGCACAATAATAACAATATGGGGGTTACATGAGTAAAAAAATAACAATAAGGGGGCTTCACTAAAAACAATAAGGAGATACACTAGTATTATAGAGGCCTAACATGCTCCTCTCCTTCAAACAAGTGTTGCCCTCAATGCTTGATTATTTCTGGATGCTTTTGTATAAAATTCTCATCCTCCCATGTAGAATGTTCAATGGGTAAGTTCTTCCACTTGCTGAGATACTATGAAATTGATCGAAATCATAGTTATCGAGTTCTTTTTTCTTTGACTACTTCAGACCTTCTTTCACTATGATGTTGATCTTCCTGTTGTTTCATTCGATTCTGCACCAAAGTTAGGTTATCTTGTAAGAGTTGGAGAGCTTGTTGTCGATGTTCGATGTGATATTCCATATTAGATTTCATTTGATCAATGTTAGATTTCATTTCATCCTTCAAACTGTCCAGCCTAGCCTCCATTTTTTCTTTTAAATGTTCTATGTCATCTTTGATTACACTTTGTAAGATCAAAATTTGTTGCAGTTGGTGCCATAATTTTGATATATCATATTGCAGTTCTTCCTCTTCATGCATCACAGTAGATATTTTTGAGGGCTTAATGGGTGTGGAATTATTTTTGGGAGGAATTCTATAACTCAATAATGATATCTATGCTTCAATATGCCCTTGGAATCACTTCAAACTGATTTTTGAAACAAATGTTATGTGAACTTGTTTAAAAAATACATACATTTGTCTTGCGTTTTAGGAGGTCTATATTGAAACTGATTTACCTATTTTATTTTGAATCTTCAAGATCTTAATTTCTATCCTATACTATCCATCTGAGTCCTCTTTCGAATGCCACATGGCTGACCTAATTTTGATTTTCAAGGTAAAGTTATGTCCAATCTCCAATAATGACCTAATTAAGGACTGGTTCAGTAGAGCGAACATGCATGGCGTGCCACATATCACTTTTTCCTCCTCCTATTCTGAAATTGATACAAAGGAAACTAAAATCCATGCACTTTGGGCCACTTTTTACAGAATTCCAATATGATGCTCAGAGAGAGAGTTATTCTGATTTTCCCAAGGTCACCTCTTTGAGATGAAATTGGGGAGTCTGCAAGAACCCTAACTTCCACAGACCATATCTTTGAAAATATTGTGAACCAAGATCTGAAATTTTTACACGAAGTTCATCAATATTTATTTGCAAATAGTTTTTTTTTACTTCGAAAGCTTCGGAGAAAAAAAATTATAGCAAAAATTCCACAATGACCTGTTTGAAGAACGAAACCCTAGAATCCAAAGCTCTCATACCAAATTTTATGAAAAAAACTCCCAAAATAGAAGAAAAGAGATATAAAGGCATTATAAATTATCCACTTCAAGGGGGAAACCTCCTTTACATTACATAAATGAAAAATTCTTGGATGGTATAATTGAAAAAGCCTCCTTACTATATATAGGAATCCATGGGGTAACAATATGATCCTAGCCGACCTAACAATAATAATGTGAGGGCATGTTGTACTATACAACACCCCCCATTTATTTTAATAATAAATGGGGACCCTTAAACAAAAAAAGAGAGTTTTAGAAACATTATGTCATTCAATGTTAAGTTTTAAACTTTAGGAATAAAAGGATTTTTCTTTTCTCTTTGATTTCATTGTGCTTAGTGCAAATTGCAAAGCTCACAAGTTGACAAAAGTTAAAACACAGGTAAGAATTGAAAATTGTGATAAGTGCTTCAAATTTTTTGAATTATATGAAATTCCATGTTGAAAAGCTTAGAAAACCTTTAAAGTTATAAATCAGACTTGATGAGACAATGAATTAAACAATGAAACGTATCCATAAAATCTGATAAAGCGAAAATACTTTGATTTTTTAGCACATATCACGTTTTGCAACGTTAAACCAAGTGAAAAGTTATATCCACTGTAATAAAGTGCGATGTGCGATTTCCGTAGATCGCATTTCACATTTTAGCGACGACGAAAACATATAGTCTTGGTTTCTGCTAAAAATTTTAATTTGCGCTATAACATTTATTATTCAAGCGCTTGAAGTGATCCTTAATTAATCGATCTGTTATAAGATCTAATGACTTAGATCGTTAGATTGGAAATATTGCGTAAGGTATGTAAGATATTTGATAAACGAAAAAAGGGTTATTAATGTCATCCAATGGGTACAGGGTTCAAAAATATCGATATATTACTTGAAGCGTGTTTTAATTTAAAGCGCCAAATTTTGATTTGTGTTGATTTAACTCTATTTTCTTTCCTTTTTATATCTTCATCTCAGATCTGAATTTACTTATCATTCTTGAATTTAGGAAACTACCTAAGGAAGTGATATCAATAGGAATGACAAAGAATGGAAAATAAGCTACCCAAGCATCCACTACTTAAGTTTTAGACATACCTCCATTATTTTTAGACACTACATGCAATAAGGACAGTGGAGTTTCTTCATGGGAAGCCATCTATAAATTGTTTGAGGAAGAAAATCCAAAAGAACTAAAGAAAATAACAAAGAAAGATAAATTTGTTTCATCTGAACCTTCTTACTTTGAAGTTGCATGTTTGTTTATACATAGGATAAAGGTGAGGCCAAAGATCTTAGCATACACTGATATGGTAAAATGGGTGAACGAAAACCTTAATATTGCAGACACGACATTCAAGAATTCAAAAATAGAGAACATGGGTTCATTCACCACTGAGGATTTGTGAATAGTGTATCATTTTCCTACACCACAAAATATTTATGATAAAGCATTCCTAGAAAGATTTACAAGGAATAATTCATACCTAATGAAGGTGGTGAAAGGATGGAAGGAATATCAAGGCAAGATAAACCAGGATAAACTTGGTATGTACCCAATAGTTCAATTGCCATCACCTTACTGTTCTGTACCAAGAATGACGTGTAGATTATTTTCTAGACTTTATACTACTAAATTATTCATTAAGTGGTTCCTTTAATTGAATCAGTCGTCAATTCCACTATCATGAAATAGGCAAACATTTTGTCTGATAGTTTGGCCAAAACCATTATGGATTACAGAACCAATAGAGTATTTTCCACTAGGAAAATTCCTCCTTTTTACATGAGCTCATATATCAGGGATGCTATAGGTTTATGCTCAAAATTTCCTGTTATGGGTTGGAAGTGGACTAGCCAAGACCCTAACTCTATTCATATTTATCATAAAGCCCTGTGGGAGTCTGAGTTTCGTTTACATTTCTACAAGATTTGTTAGTAGAATTTCCAAAGTAGCCAGTGTCGATATTTTACATGTGGCCAGATGGTTTGGTTAGGAAAATTTTACTTATGTCAGAGTTTTTGGGAGTCTTTCTTCCCCTCATGCCCTACCCTAATATGTTCTAGATAAATTCTTGGCTAGAGAAATTGCATACCAAACTCTTGTAAACTGTATAAACAAACAAATTAGAGGTTCTAGGAAACCCATCTTGCCTACCTTCCTATTGCAGTGTGGTATCTTCGACCTTTTTGACATAGGTCATGCATATAAATAGATTAAAAACATTATTTCACTGAATCTACCTTTAATGCTAGGGAGACAATATGATCCAAATGATGTGGTCCATAATTTTACAACTAGTCTTAAAATCATACCTTTCATGAATGAAAAGGATATGTTTGATGATTTATTTGAAGGTGTCAATAAGTTTGTAGATGTGTTAAAATTGGAATCCAATAAGCTTAGTATGTCATACATTAAAGATTTTCATGAATGCAGAAGCAAGAGGTTAGAAACAGTCCCATTGGACTTGTTACCAATGGAAGATATCAGAAGGCCAACTCCCAATATTAGTTTAGATGATGAAGAAAAGGAGATGTCAGAGGATGAGTCACAAGAAAAATGAATTCGATATTCCAAGAATTTACAACATCAGTCTCAGAATTTAGATCATTCTGATAATGAATCTTAAAATAAAAAGAAAGCCCTGAGAAGATAATTGAAAATGTAATTAAGGGAATTGATATGCAAACTGAGGGAGAAACTGGTGGAGATGAATTATCTTCAAAATAGGTTCAACATGTTCAAACTACACATGAGAAAATAGTGAAAACTCAAGTACATAATTTAAGACAGAATGAATAGTTTTTACTAAAGTATTGGAGACACCACCAAATCATAATCCAAAAATATCAAAAAGTTTTCAAACTCCTGAGAAAACTTAGAAAATGGTAGAAACAACAATGTCACTTCACCAGGTACCAAATTTTTAGGAACAAGGCATCATCCTGACCTACCAAATATAACAAATCATTACGAGTATTGAGGAAATACCTCCACTAGATGTTTTCTACATCCCAAATCACATAGTTGTAGTAAAGAGGAGGAAAA
This sequence comes from Pinus albicaulis, assembly GCA_034641835.2. NCBI lineage: Eukaryota > Viridiplantae > Streptophyta > Pinopsida > Pinales > Pinaceae > Pinus > Pinus albicaulis. The sequence continues at coordinate 151,005,829 of CM076576.1, forward strand.
GAAGAAGAGTTGATGAAAGAGTGATTGCTCTCAATAATGAATCTGTATATGTTGTCTGGAAAGACTCTTTTTCCAATCCTATAGAAAATCTTACTAAACTGTCATAGTTTTCACATGCATATGCAACTTCCATAATTGATAAAACAACAGAAGCGAAAGCTATGCTCAAACAAAAAGAAGATAAAGTTCAATAATTGGAAAGACAACTGGAACAAGAAATGCTTAATGCCAATAAGAAAATTAAGATGAAAATGTCATAGTTCCAGAAATAATTTGAAATATTAAAGTTGCGGCACCAAGTAAAAATTTCAAAGAAGGAAACACATATAGAGGTGGTGATGGATAACCTGAAAATCCAACCTCAAAAAAAAAAGTTTATAAAATATTCACTTGAATGGAATGCATAATTGAAGCAGTAGTATGAGAGCTTTTGTCAACAAATCTCAGCTACCAGTTCATATTGTGAGACAAGAAGAATTTTGATTCAACAAGTGGAGAACAAAATACTGGAATATGAAAAGGTTCGAAAGAAAAGTTTAGAGTTCATCCTATTGTAAGAATCTGATATAGGAAAGAAATCTGATCTCCTAAAAATTGATAAGTTTCACAAAGATATTTTATTTAAAGACTGGAAAATGTAGTTAAGACAGGCAGAGAAGGCAACATCAAAAACAACAAATCTAACGAATGAGATCATCGCGTATGCTAATAAATATCTTCTAAATGATAAAATTATCCAAGAATATACAACCAAAGTGATCCCAAAGCTTAAATTATTGAAAACACAATGGAAGTAAAGCACGAAGACACAAGAAAAAGCTATAAAAAATATAACTAAGTCAAATCAATAAAATTTCCAGAGCTTTCTTATCAAACCACATAATCAGTGCATGAATCTAAAATCCTTAACTAATTCCACTAAGAAATAGTTTCCAACACTTTCAAATGTTGTGTTTAAAGGCCAGATCAGATCCAGGATCACACAACTAGCTCAGTTGAACCCCCTGGTAGATATTTTCCACCTCAGATATCAAATGTGAGAATAAAATCAACCCACTTAGGCATATTTTCTATATTGTAGTTTAGTTTACTCATTACAAGGAAGGTTGTTTGAAACCTCCTCAAATTTTTATATAATTATCTACTTTTGACATATTTAGTTTAGTATTTAAACCCTTCTCATGCTTTTAAAGAAGGGTCCAGAAATTTGTCAAAAAACATTTGCAAAGGAATGCACTTTTGTATGTTTGTGAATGGCTTGATGAATTAATGGAACACAATCTGTTTTCTTTTGATATTGAAGTTGTTTAATTGAAGTTGCAATTTTGTACTCATTGAATTTATTTAACGTGAAGAGGAGAAGAATAATACTGTCGATTTGAATGAATAGAACCTCCTATATATTGTATTTCTACACATTATGTTAAGTTTTACTTCTTGAACTTACAATCATCTTTTATCTGTATTATATATGAAAGTTGTTATCATAGATGAATGTTAAATGCAATTTTGCACTGATATTTATCTATGGTTACTTATCTCATATATTGTCAAACTTATGAGTGCGATATATATTTCACACATTTTTTTATTAAATTATTTTTTCAAAATATTTATTTTTACATAATTTTCATCTCTTTCAACTATAGAATAATCTTCATTACGAATTGTTGAAAGATATATTTCTAGATCACATTGAATAATGAATACTCCCAGGTATGTAGTAGAATAGATACTTAGTCATTGCATATGATGGATTAAATCATTTATCCATTTGCATGTTATAAAAAAACACACCCTCATTATCCTTATTGAGAAATTTATCCCTTTATCCCCAGTCGGAGCCACACCACCAAACGGGAAAGGACTTTCTCTAAGCTCCATACTGGGTGGTTTTCCACCACGTTTTTGCCACGAAATTCTGAGGCTTCAACATTTTGGTGCTAGAAGGAGGGCCATCATGAATCGAAGAAAGGTATCATCAATATAAAAGCCAATATAAGAGTCTCTCACCCTCTAGATCCCCTTCAAATTATAGACCATTATCTAGATCTAAATCCTTAAGATCTGAAATTGAAAATCCTTCTCCCAAGTCTCCTAGTGAAAATCAACGAATACTCTCTTCAGATTATCATCATAAATCCTCAGAAGTTCAGTCTTTGATCGAAAATTTATAGAGAGAATCCATTTCTACTGAAAATCCTAAAGATTCTCAAATATCTGAAGCTAGTATTTCATCTGCATTACAACCAAGAAGAATGTTAACTCGATTAGAAACTCAGAAGACAGGAATCCATCCTGTTGAATTCCTATTGATAATTCTCAAAGAAAACTAAAGAAGAATGAGTCAGAGTTAACCACCAGTGAGGTCTTATCGAATAATCCACCTCATTCACCCCCATTACCTCCACTCATTTCAAAAAATTCTATTCCAACCATGAGTGTTAGTTTAACTATTTCCAGTACCCAAATTAATTCACCTTCAACTAGTTCTAGCACTCATCCTACCTCTTATTCAACTCAAACTTCACTCATCATCTCCACCCAAGGTCCAATCGCAGGCCAACAACCTCCACCAAATGTACAACCATGGAATGATCCCAGTACTATGTAAATGGTGCTATGTAAATGCCTACTCCTCTTCCTAAATACGATGAAATATGGTTACGTAAATTAAATCTAGATGACGGTCTCCCAGCTGAAGAGCACATCCATAATTATATGTTATCCATCAATTTGAAAGAGGTTATTGAAGAAGACTATGTAGTCATATTATTTCCATATTCTCTTATAGGATATACAGGATCCTGGTATTTTTCAATACCTGCTCACTCTATAACTAGCTGGAATATGTTTGAAGAACAATTCCTAGCTAAGTTTGGAGATGCCCGAACTACTGAATTTCTCATCAATGACCTATCAAATCTGAATGCTAAAACGAGAGAGAAAATAAAAGACTTCATTTCTAAATTCAATAAATTACTCAATAAAATCCCTCCTACATCAGTTCCTGGTGCTGAGCTTCAAATTGAGTGGTATATTTCTTCTCTTCCATCTAACATAACCATTTTTTTGATAGAGTGAAGTTACCTACATTCGCAGAAAACATGAAGGAAGATCTGGATGTAGATAAATGTATTATAGACCTTCAAAAGACGAGTTCTCAAGTAGACAAGAAATCCAATAAATTATCATTCAAAGACGATTCAAAGAAAAATCCACCAAAAGATCCTTTTGATTTGGAAGGTCTTAAGAAATTACTAAAAACCATGACAATTGAAATGGCAGACATCGAAAAACAAGTTGATGAAAGTTCTAGTACAAAGAAGAATTTCAGGGCCTTCAAGAAAAATTAGTCTTTTATTGCTTAGTCACTAAATATTATATCTAATGTTGAGTCTGGATGAGGAGAAAACACAAGAAGAAGAAAATGAAGTCGAAGAAGAAGTTGAATTACATGGCATGTGGGATTTCATCCTACCAAATGATGAACAACACAAAGATTTACACGTTAGTACAAGAAACAAGAATACCACTGATGCAACACAATCTAATCAAAAACAGAAAAATTGAACTCCTGCTAAAGAAAAAACATTAAGTAATAATTCCACGTCTAAGACTACACAGAATAACCTTGCTCCTTCAGATGTTCCATCTACATCAAAGACAATGGTAATCTCTGACACCACTGAATATAATGTAGTGGAAGATATGAAAAAGACCAGGGCTAATATCTCAATCCATGAACTTACTAAATTGGAACAATAATAGAAGATTTTACTTAGAGATTTGAATGTAGTTCCTCCTTCATCCTTACATTCTCTAGTAGTAGTTGAAGCTGCTAATCATATGGGTAAACCTCCTTCTCCTTCAACTAAAATAGATGCCATAGATCTTATTATGAGAGGTGATCGATCCATCTCTCATACTCGTCCATTCCTTTTAAATTATGAGATATTTAATAAGAATGTCCATAATTGCTTAATTCATTCAGGGGATTCATCTGATATCATGTCGAAATCGGTGTGTGCTAAATTGAACATAAATCCTCAAAATTCTCCTGTTCATATAGTACAACTCGATAGGAAAAAAGTAGAGGTTTTAGGAGAAATAAATTCCATTTCCATTAGATTATCATCAAACCATAAGGTTGCCCAGATACTTGATATTTTGGTCTATGATATTCCTAAATTTTATGGTTTAGTATTGAGCAGAGACTTGTCTGAGAAACTTCATGGATATTTCGCAACAGACTGGTCACACATGTGGCTACCCTACAATGGAAAGCCAAACCAAATTCGAGTAGATCGTGAGAATTTCATGAAACATACAATCACTGATATTGAAGGAATCAATGATCGAGTAGCATTCAATAATAACATTATTGGAAATTACTCAGAAAAATCATTTCTTGGAAAATTTAATGCCCAACCATGATCCTTCTTCGATAATGCGGTTATCTCTCAAATTTAAAATTTTTCCCAAACAAACACTTCTAAATGTAAATATTTTGTAAATAAACCAGTAGTTAATTCTTTATTTTGGATTCTCTATTTTGGATTTTTTATTTTAATGGTTCTAAATGAGAAGATGGTGTAGGAGCTGGCTGTATTTTAATAAGTCCTTATGGAGAAAAGACCATGCTAGGCTGCAAAATTTAATTCCATTGCACAAACAACGTAGCAGAATATGAAGCTCTAATTCAAGCTTTGTATAAAGGAATTGACCTTGGCATTAAACATCTGCAAGTATTTGGAGATTCAGAAATCATTATTAAGTAAGTAAGAAACACTATCCATTTTCATTGTGGACATCTTAAACATTATCAGTCATTAGTCCAGGATTTTACTGATCATTTCTTAGCTTTTAATATCTCCTCTTTGCCCAAAATAAAAAATTCTAGTGCAGATATATTGGCCAATGTAGAATCAAAGTTAATCCCATCTCAAGAATTTGTTCCTGATAGGTTTTCTATTGAGTTGATTTTTAGACCACCTGTTCCTGATAATATTACTAATTGGAGAGTCTTTAATCATGATTCTGATATCATAGATTTTCTTACATCTGAAGGATATTATGATAATAAAATTATAGATGAACATGAACATGGAATTCAGATAAAGGAAGAACAATATGAAAATACAATACCAAAATCATTTGTCCAACTTGAAGACCTTTATGATTTAAAGGATAGGTATAAAAGAGTCACTAATTCTAAAACTCAAAGTTTAACTTTACTATTTGAGTTAATGAATCTTGGAACCGATGATAAACCACAAAATGTCAACTTAGGTCTTGGTATGTCTTCTGAAGAAAGAGTATCGTTTGTCAAGTTATTAAGGACCTACAATTTTTTTTTTCTTGGGATTATAATAATCTCAATACATATGACAGTGATGGTATTCAACACACTATCCCTATGATTTCATATGAGAAAGAAATACAACAAAATTTGAGGAAAATTCATCCTAATATTGAAAATCAAATTAAAAAAGAGTTTAATAAACTCATCAAAGCTAATATCACCTCTCCAGTTAGACATTCAAAGTGGGTATCAAATTTGGTTCCTTTCGGGAAGAAAAATTGTGACATTAGGATTTTAATTGATTTTAGAAATTTAAATAAAGCATGTCAGAAGGACAATTTTCCATTACCAACCATGGAATAAGTACTACAAACTGTAGCTGGTTCTGAACACGTATTTTATAGATGTTTTTTCAGGATATAACCAAATCCTAGTACACCCAGATGATATATTGAAGACCACATTTAGGAGTAAGTGGGGAATGTATGCCTCTTAGAATATGCCATTCAGGTTAAGCAATGTAGGTGCCACTTTCTAAAGAGCGATGGACACCATTTTTAGAGGACTCATTAACAAGTCAATGGTTATTTATCTAGATGACATCAAAGTCTTTTCTAGACAAAGAACCAATCATGTGAATAACCTAAAACAAGTCTTTGAGCGATGCAAAAAGTATGAAATATCGCTTAACCCAAAGAAGTCGTATTTTTGTTTAGATGAAGGAAAATTTTTAGGATCCATCATGTCCAAAAAAGGTATTTATATCGATCCCAAAAGAATCGAAGAAATTAAAAGAAATCCTTTCCCTCATAATAAGAAAACTATGCAGTCATTCCTTAGACATATAAATTTTTTAAAGATATTTGTCCCTGATTTTTCATAGATATTTCTTCCCTGAAGCATTAGATTTAATCAAACAACCTATTGTTAATTCTACATTATTGAATACTCCTAATTTTCTTAATATTTTTATTTTATATACATTTTCATCAGATACATCATATGTTTATGTTTTGACACAGCTCAATGACCAACAAATTGAAGCACCAATATCATTTTTCAGTTCCAATTTGCAAGGTGAAAAACTGAACTATTCATCTTTTGAGAAACACGAATTTTCCATCTTCAAATATATAAAGAATTTTAAACAATTTATCCTAAAAAATCACACCAATATAATAGTTACATTCTCTACAGTAAACCAATTGTTGATGCAAAGAGAAGTAGGAGAGAAAAGGGCTAACTGGGTAACTTCTTTACAAGAATATGATGTAGAAATTAAGCCTTGTAAAACTATTAGAGGTGAAGGTTTTTGTAGAATGGTAATAGGAGCATCCCATTTACAAATAGAAGAAGATTCAGGTAATTATGTACAAGTATCTGAGTAAGCCTCAACGATACTCAGTTCCAATATTCTGATCTTAATTTTTATTCGAAAAATGGATATGCCCCCACGCAACTCAGTTATAAAAAAAAAATTTATTTAATATTGAAAGGTAAGAAATAGGAAATGATCAATGATTTATTGTTTAGAAGGAACTTAGATTGCATTTTATTATGATGATTAGAGAAAACTGAAGCAGAGAATGTTTTGTAGGAACTCCACGATGGACCAGCTGGAGGACATTTTGGAGGAAATACAACAACACATAAAATCCTTCATGTAGGTTACTATTAGCCAACACTTTTCAAATATGCTCATGATTATGCGAGGAAATTCAAAGGCTGCCAAAGTGAATCTGGAAGCCAAAGAAAACGAGCTTTTCCATTACAACCAGTTAATACCGAATAACCATTCGAGAAATTGGCATTATATATAATTGGTGAGATCGTTCCTAACTCTTCCAAACAACATAAATACATCCTCACAGTTACCACTTATTTTACTAAATGAGTGGAAAAAATTCAAATAAAAGTAGGCCATCCTAAGAATATTGTTGACTTCATTGACCAGTTTATCATAACTAAATTTGGTTTACCCACTACTTTTATGTTTGACAATGCATCATATTTCTCAGGAGTTTCTATGATAGAATTTTCCATTAAAATAGGTTTTAAAGTCAAATATTCTGCTTACTATTATCCTCAAGGAAATGGTTTAGCATAATCAACAAATAAAAACCTTATTAGAAGCATTAAACGAACTATTGACTAGAATCAAAGAAATTGGCACAAATCATTAAAATTTTCTCTCTTGGTAGATTGAATAACTCAGAAGGCCTCCATTGGCACTTTTCCATTTAATATTGTTTATGGGAAAGAATTTGTCCTTCCTACTAATTTAGTTATTCCTTCTCTTGCCTTGGTCTAATTTACTGATGAATCACCCTATTCTTCTTTTCAAGTAAGAAAATTCCAAATCCTTAAACCTGAAGAGGAAAGAGAAAAAACTAAAGTTACTCATGCACATCATGAACAACTAGTTAAAGCTTCGTTTGATACAACTTCTATCACTACCAAAACATTTCAAATTGGTGATCTGGTACTAAAATGGGATAAGAATTACGAGGAAAAAGGTAAACATAACAAATTCCAAAGACTATGGCATAGACCATTTCAAATCATTGAATAAATTGGCCCATCAATGTTTTTATTGCAAGATCTATCAGGAAAATGAGGTTCTTTGCGTGTTAATGAGAAAATTTTAAAGAAATATTTTTCATAGGAAGTAACCCCTTCTATTCCCTATATATTATTGTCTTTTATTTTCTTATGAAAATAAATTTTGAATATTACTTTTTTTTGGATTTTCAAATAAATATCTGAAAGAATCTTTTTGAATTATCACTTCTATAGATAAGAATTGTTAAGGAAATAATTGTCAAATTCGAATCTGAAATAGATTTTATTTCGCTAAAAATTTTGATTTCACTAAAGTTATTTATTCTTTGATAAAATATCACTTTTATAAAGTATGGTTACTTTATTATCACTCAAGAAAATAGTATTGAACATAGTGAAGACTCTTTATAGATGAGCAATCTTAAACTCTAAAATTATCATCCAGAATTCTCAAAAGGACCAATGATTCACACCATCTAGAAAAGTTTTCAATTCTCAGGATATAATTCGAGGAAATATGCGAAAAATTAGAAAATAATAAGTCTCATCACCAGCTTGTTTACCATGCTTATAGGAAAATAGTTAAACTAACGTTATCAGTACTGCCTACCAAAGTAGGGTAATGAATTGAGATTATATCAAAAGGAAAGGGGTCTCATTAAGAGCCAACTTGTTCAGTTTAGTTATAACTAGTGAATGATATTATCAATATTTGGTTACCAAGAAAATGTAATGGCTTTTAAGTGACAAAAAATACATAGAAACTATTTAAAAAAAAGAAAACAAGTTTCCAAAGAAATAAAGTATATAATATTGAAATTATTTTGGAAAATTGAAATAGTAGCTGGATGGGACAATGAATCATTGTTGGGTAAAAGGTATCCCCACCAAAGCTAAAAATTCCTACTGGTACCAAAGGCTCTATCTCTCATAAATGAGAATATATATATATATATATATATATATATATATATATATATAAAGCTAATATGAATGAGAAACCTACTTTATCTTTGTGAACTTTGTAAAGACTAATATAGATACTCATATTTTCATTTTAAAGACGAAATCTTATGAATTATAATCCTGTGATATTTTATTACTTAGTGAAATATTATTTGTTTTAAAATTCATTCATGCAACTATTTTTATTTTGAAAAGTTTTAGAAATTTCAAAAAACTGAGCAGAGATGACTCGTTCTCCCAAGTGAACTGCCAATTGTTGTACTATACAACGCCCCCCATTTATTTTAATAATTAATGGGGACCCTTTAAAAAAATTAAAAAAGTTTTAGAAACATTATTTCATTTAGCGTTAAGTTTTAAACTTTAGGAATAAAAGGCTCTTTCTTTTCACTTTCATTTCATTGGGCTTAGTGCAAATCGCAAAGCTCACAAGTTGACAAAAGTTAAAATGCATGTAATAATTGGGAATTGTGATAAGAACCTCAACCTTTTTAATTATATGAAATTCCCTGTTGAAAAGCTTAGAAAACCTTTAAAGTTATTAATCGCGTCACGCCTCCTTTAAAGGACAAAATTATATCATTTGAAAAGGAATTACGATGAGTCGGACCTGATGAGACAATAAATTAAACAATTAAATGTATCCATAAAATCTGATAAAGTGAAAATACTTTGAGTTTTTAGTGCATATCGCATTCCACAATGTTAAAACAATTGGAAAGTTAAATATGTCGTAATAAAGTGCGATGTGCGATTGGCGCAGATCGTATTTTTCATTTCACAGGCGGCAAAAACATATAGTTTTTGTATCTGCTCAAAGTTGTGATTTTTGCTATAGCATTTATTATTCAAGCACTGGAAGTGATCCTTAATCAATCAATCTGATGCAGGAGCATCAAGCTAAATTTTCATTATTCATTTGTGTGATTAGGGGGGTGATGATTTTTAATTATTTTATTAATTATTTTTCTCTTTTTTAATAAATTAAGCGAGAAAATATAAATGTGATGATTATTGTAAATATTCCTTTAATAAATTAAGGATAGGAGTGGAGTTGAATTAGGTAGATAATCTAGAGATTAGGAATTCCATAAACGAGACTTAGTTGAGTCCAAGAAAAGATAAATCTAATTTAGATTTTAGTTTAGATTTGTGTGGAGGAAATTATGGATTGAAATAAATTCATTATTATGTATAAATATGAGGAGTGTGTGAGGATAAAGGAACAAGTGAGGAATAAAGAGAGAGAGAGAAATGGGTTGAGAGCTTTTATTAAAGGGCCAAGAGCCGAAAGGCCGTCCACTATAATATTTGGCGAAGAATTTCTTATGTATTTATATATCAGTATATTTTTGTTTGTATTTATGTATGTTTTAAGCAGTTGCAAATGTTTGTTTAATGAATATTTTTTTTTGATAATTTTAATGTGAAGAAAGCAAACGAGTTTTTATATGCTAGGATATGTTTTAACCCAGTATCTTGGCATCATTTGGTATCAGAGCCTAAGGAATGGTTGTGCATTAGGAACAATAATGGTGGCAGACGTAACCCCAGACTGGTTGGAGGGCACACATAATTATCATTGGAGTCGAAACTGAAGATTTATAGCATGTAAGTTGGGATGAATATTAGATAGGTGGAGTTGTAGGTTGGACGTAGGTGTTGGAGCAGTTGGGTAACACAATAAGCTGGCTTTATGAAGTAATTCAATTTTTCATAGATAGAATTTAAATACTGTGATTCAAATCTGCTTGTCATAGCGTGGACTGATTTGATGGGAGCACAACGCGCAAAGGAGTGACAAAGGTAGAACGCAAGAGCAAACAGAAACATGCAGTGAGATGAATTAACACTATGGGGTTGTTGTGTGGAGCAGGATCAAATTGTGATAAATTAGCGAAAATCTATTTGATTTTTCCATCCATGAGCAAGTTTCTGACCCCGAATCTGTATCCTGGTCTTGTACATAGTCAGGTATCGGAGATTGAATTTATGTTGAAGAAATAGGTATTTCCGTTGCCGAATTTTTATTTGGATTGGCGTACTTCTCCCTACTAAAGATTGTGGAATTTTCCAAGAGGACACACCCATCGCAGCCGTGGAACAAGAATGAAATTCAGCAGCATTTGATATCTATGTGGTGGTGGGATGGTGGTGACTTGTTCATCGAAATCTGTGATCCCACACTCCGTTAGCAGGAGAAAGGGATTCCCTCACAGATCACCTCTATATTGATAAGGGATTATTCAATATTAGGTTATTTTTTGTGTAATGTGATGGTTGTGGATGGAGTGTTGAGCTCGTCAATCGATGATCGATTCCACCGATATTGTTTTCGGCTTTCAGCTTTCTTTAACCTTATTGTTGTCTGTCAACCCCCACAATTTTGTTTGTATTCGGTTGGTGTTAAAGTTATGCTGGATTGGACAGTTGAATGCATTCAAGAATTGAGAGCATTGGAATGTGCGACATGAATTTTAACAGAGCGGTACAACACATAGGTGAAGGGGTCACTGTAAATGGCATGTCAAAGACCGCAGATGTGTGGACGAAGAGGTGGTCCTAGCTGCAAGGACGCTGGAGAGAGCTTAGATTGAAGGCTATTTGATGTTTTCTCTGCATAAATGGACACACCTTCTGCTGAGAATACATGATTAATTAGGCACAGTCACCACGAGATCATGGTGTGTGGCATTCAATGCTTGGAGTATGCGTGGAGGTCATGGTAAGGCGCAAAAATGACATACAACGCCGTTGCTAAACATCCACAGGCAGTGTCAATGTAATCTTATGTAACAAGTAAGCTGCATATGTATTTGATAATTTAGAGGTATTAATTTGTTTGAATCTTGATGCACTGATTATATGCTTGAATTTGCGAATTAGCAGAATGACATGGATTGAAATTGGTAGACAGTCGGGGTTGTCTTTGAGCCGTAGAAAGTTGGGCGTTTAAGAACACTAATGTTTTGTATTGCTACTTCCACATCATGTACCCAACAGATTGACCCCATTGTGGATTTGGGCAAAGGAAAGTTTCAGTAAAATGGTTTGCAAATCATTATCATTCTAAGCATAATTTATATTTCTTCATTTTAAGATTTTTTTCTACTTTGTCGATGAAATTGATTGCTCCATGAGGGGAATATGTTTATTCAAATATTCAAAGAGGAGGAGTGATATACTTGTTTGGGTTTTAGTTGTAGCATATTTAGAGATGAGAAACGAAGATCGGTGGAGATCTCAATGATTGCAAGCACAATCATGATCTGCGATAATTAAAGGCCATGAAGCAGTAAAACTGAAATTGAAAATTTGCAATTTGCCTAGAAGGAAAATATGAATTGGAGTCGAGTAGAAGAATTATGAGTCAAGGGAAAAGGTATGAATGAACATGTTATGTGTTGAAATTTTGGGTTTTCTTAACCAAAATTGAAATTATAAATAAGTATTTTGTGGAGATGATTTATATATGTCAACATATGGTTCAAAATTAAAGTGAATTTTTTTCAAATGCGGAGATATAAATGAATCGAAAATGAATGAAAAAATGCGCTATCCTGGGTGATATAAAAACAAGTATGCATTTTTATGTGAGGGGGTTTATTATGCATAATGTGGATTCTTCGTAGTTTTGGTTAAGTCATTTTGAACCAAAGCTTGTAGTTGGAATGAGAGAATTCTTTTGATTTTTGTTTTAATATTGAAAACACAATTTCTTGATGTTGTAGAATCTTTGTTTTTACCATCATGTGGCGGAACCTAAGGAGGATTTATTTAGGAGGGAAACAATGTACGAATTATACATTATTCATAAAAGAGGTTGAAAACATGTTTTCTGTACACAAGTGAAGAGATGTGAATTGATGTTGTATGGTGCATAAAAGTGCAGGAAAATGTTTGCACTAAAATGACAAGCTTATGGTATGAAGGGCGTGCGACTATTCACAGTGACAAAGATGGCATAGAAGAGTGGAGTCTAGAGAGTTGCAATTGAAAAAAGAAAGTTTATTGACAACCTTAATGGGAGCATAAGGTATGATACATCATTTCGAGAAGGTATTTTTGAATGTTGGAAATTGAATGGTTTATTTATTTTCACCATAAAATAAATCTTGGAAAACATGGATTGCATTTCAACTAAAGACTTTAGTATCATGTGAAATGATAATGGGAAACTGATGGTTTTTCATAAGAATGAAGTATGAGAGAGAATGAATATGTTACATCCTAAAAAAATGTAATAGGGGTGTATGTTCATTGGAGGATTGTATAACTTAAATAAAGTCAAAATATCCACTTTCATAGTTATTGGGTCGAGCCTTAAAGTAAAAATAGAGGTTAGGGTTAAATGAAAGTTTGGATAGTTTGAGTTAAGATTGAGTATTTTTCATCGAAGATGAAGAGTTGGTGTAAAGTCAGAAGTCAGAGAGTGGTAAGATAAATCAAAGTTCTAAATGTAATTGGGTGCATGAACGACAAAGCCCAACACCCAAAGAATTGGTCATTGTTAATAAAGTGTTGTTTGTATCAAAGTGAAGCAAGAGAGTTTCCAGAGATGATTCCAAGTCAGAGAACTGAAAAAGGTCAAGCGCAGGAAGAGAGCTTGCATTTTTTATAGTAGGTAGGAAGGCTTGCTGAAAAGGGGATTGAATGAAATCCACACGTGAACAGATGAAGTTTACAAAGGAGGAGAAGATGGCTGTTGATAAGCATTTCAGAGGTTCTAAGAAAGACCTCAATTGAAGAAGGAAGAAGGAAAATGCCAAGGTAAGTGGCATATGTGACCATTTGACTAATGAAGATTATGAGCGGGAGAAGCCTGAGATAAAAGTTCACCTTGAATTGTTAATGAAATTGTTGCAGAGAAATATGAAATACTAGACACATGGTTGGACCATGTGGAAGAAAGTGAAGTGGTAGAGACTACACACAAAGAGGGAAAATTAGGTAAACATACAGTTGACAGAAGATTTGAGGAAGCTCGAGCAGATGTTGAGGTGTGAAGAACTCAGAGAGGCTGAGTTAAAAATGGATGTTTCCATTTGTGGCCCAGAACAGGGTGAAACTCTGGGTGAAGAGATCAATGAGGAAGATCTCATGAACTGTTGGGATAGTTCAAAAGAATCTGAAGATGTGTTGATGAGAGAAGCAGATGACGCTATGAAGTCTTACATTTCTAAATCTCATAGTTTATGTATGGTTGCAGGATGTGCAAAATATGGTGGACAGTCTGGTGAAATTGTCATAGAGATGAAGCAAACTCTTGAGGGGAAGTGTGATGGAGAATGCCTTTCAGAGGAGGAATGTGCTAATTTGTTGCAGTAGGAAGAAATCATAAATGAATTCTTATTTGGGGTAAGACAACTAGTTGAAGTTGTTATGGAGCAGAAGAAAAATGGAAATGTCGAAGAGATATTCCAAGGAGGTAAACAAATGTATTTGTTTAGTGAATTTGCGACATAATTTTACAATGTGATGATGCTGAAACCAAGACAACTCAGGAAGATTTCCAGAAGAAGAATAAAGTTGGGAATGAAAGTTTTGATGAAGTGCTGAAAATATTTCACATGGAAATCGAGTTCTTGGAACGGTGGCTTAAGTAACCTGAGGGAGAAATGAAGCTTGTAGAATCTAATCCAGAAGAGATTGCAGTTACTATGCATGATAGGGATGAAATTTTTTTAACATTTATAGAGTTCAGTGAATGTTATAACTTTTTAGATAATAATGTGACTGTAGGTACATAAAACGACATTAACAGATATGATGTCGAAATCAGAGAAATTGAGCAGAAACTATTTGGAGTTGAAGTGAAAGATCAGGAGCAGTAAGAAAGTTATGTTCATAGAGACATGAAGGAGACATAAATATTGATCCATCTGGATGAATATGAAAGCAGCCAGTAGTTCAAAATAGGATCTACTAGAATCCAAAAATTCAATGATGGGAGATTGGTGCTTGAAGCCTCAAAAGATACCGAAAGGTATTATCTTTTTAAAACTAACAGTTTGTTGATGAATGCTGGTACAACATTGGACGAGAAAGTTATTGCTATAAAAGCAATCAATGAATATAGTTGTAATAAGAAGGATTTCTCGATTATTATTCATTGCAGAAAGTTGAGTTTTCATCTCAGTTGAAGATGAAAGAATTTTATAAAGAGGAATTACTCCGAGGAATTGGCGAAAGACAATGTTGGCAAAGCTGATGGAATCCAATCAAAAGAGTGAGTGATGCGTTAACAAATCGAGTTGATACTTTGAAGGACTAGCGGCAGAACAGAGTCTGGAATCCTGGAGGGAGCAAGTCATCAGGACTTGTGGTTGTCATATTATTACAGAAAAGTGACAGACCTCATAGACAGGAGTCTATGGAAACTTCTCTACATGGGGATTCTAATGGAGGAGAATCAAGCTAAATTTTCATTATTCATTTGTGTGATTAGGGGGGTGATGATTTTTAATTATTTTTCTTTTTTTTAATAAATTAAGAGAGAAAATATAAATGTGAGGAATATGGTAAATATTCCTTTAATAAATTAAGGATATGACTGGAGTTGAATTAGGTAGATAATATAGAGATTAGGAATTCCATAAAAGAGACTTATTTGAGTCCAAAAAAAGATAAATCTAATTTAGATTTTAGTTGAGATTTGTGTGGAGGAAATTATGGATTGAAATAAATTCATTATTATGTATAAATATGAGGATCATGTGAGGCTGAAGGAATAAGTGAGGAATACAAAGAGAGAGAGAAATGGGTTGAGAGCTTTTATTAAAAGGCCGAGAGCCGAAAGGCCATCCACTGTAATATTTGGCCAAGGAATTTCTTATGTATTTATATATCAGTATATTTGTGTTTGTATAAGCTCTCTTTTATTTATGTACGTTTTAAGCAGTTGCAAATGTTTGTTTAATGAAGAGTTTTTTTGAAAATTTTAATGTGAAGAAAGAACACGAGTTTTTATATGCTAGGATCTATTTTAACCCAGTATCCTGGCATCACAATCCGTTATAATATGTAAGTACTTAGATCGTTATATTGAACATATTGCGTAAGGAATGTAAGAGATTTGATGAACAATTAAAGAGTTATTAACGACATTAAATGGGTACAGGGTTCAAAAAGATCGATATATTACTTGAAGCATGTTTTATTAAAGTGCTAGATTTTGATTTGTGTTGATTTAACTCTATTTTATGTCCTTTTTATCTCTTCATCTCAGATCTGATTTTACTCGTCGTGTTTGAATTCAGGAAACTACCTAAGGAAGTGATATCAACAAGAATGACAAAGAAAGGAAAATGAGTTGCCCAAGCATCCATTGCTGAAGTTTCAGACATGTCTCCATTATTTTCAGACACTACATGCAATAAGGAAATTGGAGTTTCTTCATGGGAAGCCATGTATAATATGTTTGAGGAATAACATCCAAAAGAATTAAAGAAAATAGTAACATCAGATAAGGTTGTTTCATCAGAATATTCTTACTTTGAAGTTGCATGTTCATTTCTACATAGGATTGTTGTGAGGCCAAATATCTTACAATAAACTGATATGGTAAAATGGGTCATTGAAAACCTTAATATTGAATACAAGACATTCAAGAATTCCAAACTAGAGAACATGGGTTCATTCACCGGAAAGGATTTGCGAACAATGTATCATTTTCCTACGTGACAAAATATTTATGATAAATATTTCTTGGAAAGCTTTACAAGAAAGAATTCAAACCTAATGAAGGTGGTGAAAGGATGGAGGGAATACCAAGGCAAGATAAAGAGGGACAAAATTGGTATGTACACAATAGCACAATTGGCATCACCTTAATATTTTGTAGTAGGAATGCTATCTAGTTTATTTTGTAGACCTCATAGCACTAAATTCTCCATTGAGTGGGTTCCTTTAATTGACACAGTTTTCAATTCCACTATCATGAATTGGGAAAACATTTTATCTGATAATTTGACCAAAACCATTATGGATTACATACCCAATAGATTGTTTTTGGTTACGACAATTCCTCCTTTTTACATGAGCGCATATATCATGGATGCTATATGTTTCTGCTCGAAATTTACTATTATGGGTTGGAAGTGGACTAGCCAAGACTGTAACCCTATTCATATCTATCATAAATCCATGTGGGAGTCTTAGTTTCATTTATATTTCTACAAGATTTGTCATGGAGTTATGTTGCCCATTTATCAGATTATTTTTAATGAGAGAGCTCCTAGATTTCCAAAGAAGCCAGTGTTGATATTTTACTTGTGGCTATATTGTTTGGTGAGGAAAATTTTAATCATGTCAGAGTTTTTGGGAGTCTTTCTTCCCCTCATGTCCTACCCTACTATGTTACAGATAAAATATTGGCTAGATAAATTGCATACCAAACTCTTGTAAACGGTATAAACAAGTAGCTCAAAGATTCCAAGAAAGCCATCTGGCCTACCTTCCCATTACAATGTGGTACCGTCACCCTTTTTGACATAGGTCATGCAGCTAAAGAAATTCCAAACATTACTTCATTGAATTTTGCTATAATGCTAAGTAGACAGCATGATCCAAATGATGTGGTCCAAAATTTTACCACTATTCTTAAACTCATACCTTTCATGAATGAAAAGGATATGTTTTATGGGTTATTTGAAGGTGTAGAGAAGTTTTCAGATGTGTTAAAAATAGCATCCAATAAGCTCAGAATAGAAGACCTTAAATATTTTCATGAATACAGAAACAAGAGGTTAGAAACAGTCCCATTGACTTGTTACTAATGGAAGATGTTAGAAGTCCAACTCCCAGCATTAGTTTCGATGATGAAGCAAAGGAGATGTCAGAGGACGAGTCACAATAAAAATCATTTTGAGATTTAGAGCATTCACAACATCAATCTCAAAGTTCATATCATTTTCATAATGAATCTGAAATAAAAAATGAAAGCCCTGAGAAAATAATTGAAAATGAAATTAAAGGAATTGATATGTAAATTGAGGAAGAAATTGGTGGAGCTTAATCATCTTAAAAATAAGTTCAAGATGTTCAAAATACACCTTAGCAAACAGTGAAATATCAAGTACATAATTTAAAGACAAAATGGAAAAAATTTACTGAAGTACTGGAGACACCACCAAATCCTAATCCAGAAAGATCAACAAGTTTCAAAATTCCTGAGCAAACTCAAAAACTGACAGAAACAATAATGGCACTTCAACAAGTACCAAAGTTTCAGGAACAAGAGATCATCTCGGTGTACCCAATAGAATAAATTGTTTTGAATATTCAGGAAATACCTCCACTAAATATTTTTTACATCCCAAATCACAAAGTTGTAGTAAAGAGGAGGAAAACAAGAAGAGTTGATGAAAGAGTGACTGCTCTCAATAATGAATTAGTAGATGTTGTCTGCAAAGACTCCTTTGCCAATCCTAGAGAACATCTTACTAAATTGTCACAGTTTGCAGGTGTATATGCAACTGCCACAATTGCTAAAGTATAAGAAGCAAAATTTATGCTCAAACAAAAATAAGATAAAGTTCAAGAATTGGAAAGACAATTGGAACAAGAAAATCTTAATTCCACTAAGAAAATTGAGATGAAAATGTCACACTTCCAGAAGGACTTTGAAACATTAAAGTTGCAGCACCAAGTATAGATTTCAAAGAAGAAAACACAAATAGAGGTAGTGATGGATAAGATGAAAATCCATACTCAAAACATAACTGTTTATAAAACAACCATATGAATGGACCGAAAAATTGAAGCAACATCAGGAGACCTTTTATTAGCAAATCTCAGCTACCAATTCATATTGTGAGACAAGAAAAAATTTGATTCAGCAAGTGGCGAATAGAAGAGTTGAATGTCAAAAGTTTCAAAATAAAATTTCCAAGTTCATCCTATGACAAGAATATGATATAGGAAAGAGATTTGATCTCCCAAAAATTGATAAGTTTCACAAAGATATTTTATTTAAAGACTGGGAAATGTAGTTAAGACAGGCAGAGAAGGAAACAACAAAGGAAGAAAATCTAACGAATTAGATGATTGAGTCTATTAATGGAAAACTTCTAAATGTTGAACTTATAAAAGAATTTATAGCCGAAGTGATCCCAGAGCTAAAATTATTGGAAACACAGTAGATCAAAAAGATATAAAAAAGATAACTAAGTTAGATCAAGAAAATTATTGGAACTTTCTGATCAAACCACATCATCAGTGCATTACTCTACAATCCTTAACTGATTCCACTAAGAAATCCTTGCCAACAATTTCAAATGTCGTGTTTAAAGGCTAGGTCAAATCCAAGATCACACATCCAGCTTAGTTGAAGCTGATGGTAGATATTTTCCACGTCAGAGATCAAATGAGAAAAGAAGATAAAACCACTTAGGCATATTGTTATCTTTATTTCTAGATTGTAGTTATTTTACTCATTACGAGGAAGGTTGTTTGAAACCTCCTTAAATTTTTATGTGGTAATTTATTTTTGACATATTTAGTTTAGTATTTAAACCCTTCTCATGCTTTTAGAGAAGGGTCTATAAATTTGTCAAAAAACATTTGCAAAAGAATTCACTTCTGTATGTTTGTGATTGTCTTGATGAATTAATGGAAAATTGTCTATTTCTTTTGATATTGAAGTCGTTTTGTTGAAGTTGCACTTTTGCACTCATTGAATTTATTTAACGTGAAGAGGATCATAATACTATTGTCGCTTTGAATGAGTAGAGCCTCGTATATATGGTATTTCTACACATTATGCAAAGTTTTACTTCTTTAACTCACAATAATATCTTATCTGTATTATATATCAAAGATGTTATCATAGATGAATGTTAAATGCACTTTTGTACTAATATTTATCTATGGTTACTTATCTCATATATGATAAAACTTATGAATGCGATATATATTTCACAATTTTTTTGATTAAATTATTTTGTCAAAATAATTATTTTTACATAATTTTCATCTCTTTCAACTATTGAATAATCTTCATTACCAATTGTTGAAAGATATCTTCCTAGACCACATTGCAGAATAAATGCTCTTGGGTATGTAGTAGAATAGATACTTAGTCACTGCATATGATATATTAAATAATTTTACCATTTTCATGTTATAAAAAAACACACCCTCATTATCCTTATTGGGAAACTGGTCCCTTTATTCCCAGTTGGAGGCACTACACCAAACGGAAAAGGTCTTGCTCTAAGGTTCGAACCGGGTTATTTCCCCCCATGTCGTTGCCACAAAATTCTGAGGCTTCAACAAGGCACAACAATAACAATAACGGCTTTTATGGGGCAAAATAATACTAATATGGGGGCTATAGGGGTACAAAAACAACAATAAGGGGGCTACACTAACAACAATACGAGGGTACACTAGTATTCTAAGGGCCTAACATGACTTCCCTCATCTAGAGGAAGTAGATTACGCTGATGTGAAAATGAGGTTGTTTGCACAAAGTTTAATGGGAGAAGTGAAGAAGTTGTATAGGACATTACTAGCTATAGGTATTGCAAATTTACAATAGTTCCATAAGATTTTCTCACTAGATGGGAAGTAAAAAAGAACCCCCTCAATATTCTAGCAGAATATGAAAATTTAAAAAGTGATCTAAATGAAACTGCCCAATATTATTGCACTAGGTCTTGCAATTTCTATAACTCAATCCCAACTACAATAAAACCTCGACCTAGATTAGCTCTAATCTATTTTCCAAAAGGATTTGATGCTGCCATGGCCTATCAGTCGAGGGAAAGAAACCCAACCATACTTGAAGAGATGAAAAGTAATATTGTTAGCGTAGAAGATAATTTATTAGCCAAAAGAGGCAAGATAAGAACTGAAATAATGATCACTATTAACGAGGAATTCTCTTCTTCATCAGACTTAAAACTAGATAACCTACTTAGAAAAATGGAAAGAATGATGGAGAGGATGAATGTAGAAGATAGAACACCTCCTAGAGAGCCTCAAGGGGGCCCTCAAATTTGAAATATTAACTTTAGAAGACTACAACCTCAGATTAAACAAATATAACAAAGAGGTCTAGATGATCAACAATAAATTAGGCGTCCTTTCCAAGAAAAATTTGTTGAAGAAGAATTGAAAATCAAACAAGAACTAGAAGAAGATCAAATAAAAGTTTCTGGTTATGGAAAAACCAACCTTGTTTTTCTAACTAAAGAAGAAAAATACTTGCTCCAATCTTCATTACCAGAGGACATACCTACTAAATCACTAGAATATCAACAAGGGTATCAAAATACTATTATGGAAGTACACAAACAATATAATCTAAAAATAAATAAGACAAAAACAAACCCTCCCAAAAATTCATTCATGGATACATGTTCTATTAGTCAAACAAAGGAAGTCACTCAGAAAGAAACTCTCAAAAAGGAACCTCACATAAAGAAACACCTCAGAAAGAAATACCTCAAAAAGAGACACCTCATAAAGAAACACCTCAGAAAAAAAACTCCTAAAAAGAATGAGATAAGTATTAAGGAAATATAAAGGCCTCAAAACTATTTTAACATTGAAAATCAACTTTTAAAGGTCGAAATACCATTTCCATTGCTTGAATTAGTAAGAAAGTATGCCCACAAAAGTCAAGTCGTAAAGGAACTACAAATTGAGGAAGGAACTGATACTGTTAATGTAAATGATGATTAACCCAAGTTACTATTCAAACCTGAAGTACACGGTATTCGACATTATGGTAGTGTTATTCCATTTTATTTTAGTATAAACATCCATTATTTTATTCGACATAATGCCATGTTAGATTTAGGTGCCTCACGTAATCATATGCCAAAAGAAATGATGGGAAAATTGGGTTTCGAGATAAGAAAACCTTATAAATACCTCTACTCCTTTGATTCAAATAGAGTAAAATGTTTGGGATTATTCAAATATTTGTGTGTTGCTGTAGTTTAAATCCCAGCTAAAATTCTACTCATGGACATTGTTGTGGCTGGTATTCCCACTAAGTATGGCATGCTTTTGTCAAGATCACAGGCAACAAAATTACAAGGTACATTACAACTAAAAACATAGTTACCGATGAGATAGGTAATTGAACTGGAACCTACTTTTTTGAGGTAGCAAAAAAAACACCTGATTTTGAAAAGTGGTGATGCACAATCACCTTGTTTTTTTTTGGCATATTTTTGACACTTTAATTTTTTTATTGATGAAGTATGAACATTTGTTTTAAAATGTTAGTGATTTTCACGCTAATTTTGAAAAATGTTGATGCATCATCAACCTTTTTTTTTTAGAGTGGTAATGTTCATGTTGGTAATAAAACATAAAAATAGAATAAGAAAACATGACAAAAAAAACTCAAATATTAAAAAAATATTAAAAAAATAATAAAAAAACCAACAAAAATGTAAAAAAAGAAGAAGCAAACTTAACTAGTAAAAACAAAAAAAAATAAAAAATAAAAAATAAAACAAAAAGACAAAAAATTTGGAAAATTAAATTTAAAAAATCAGGAAAAAGTAAAAAAAACACAAAATATAAAGAAAAAAACAAAATCTGAACCAAAAAAATAAAAAATAAATATAAAAAACAATATATATATATATATATATATATATATAATTTAAAAACAATTAAAATTAAAATAAGAAAATAAAAATAGAAAAACAAAAAAAAATTAAATTTAAAAATTTTAATTAAAAATAAATAAATAAATAAATAAAAATAATTTTTTTAAATAGCAAAATATTAAATTAAAAAATAAAAATAAAAATAAAAATAGAAATTAATATTAAAAAAAAAAGAGTTGTTAAAGCTTAAACCTTAAAAAACAAAAAAAAAAATACAATAAAAGTATTAAAAAAAAACCAAACAAAAGGCATTTTTCAAATTAAAATTTTAAAAAATTTAACAAATAAAAAATATATATATATA
Source organism: Pinus albicaulis (assembly GCA_034641835.2). Taxonomy (NCBI): domain Eukaryota; kingdom Viridiplantae; phylum Streptophyta; class Pinopsida; order Pinales; family Pinaceae; genus Pinus; species Pinus albicaulis. The sequence continues at coordinate 151,028,600 of CM076576.1, forward strand.
TATATATTAAATTTAATAATAAAAAAAAATTTAAAAATTAGAATAAAATATTAAATTAAATTTAAAAAAAATATGAAATATAATAAATAATATAAAAAGTTAAAAAAAATATTAAAAACAAAAAAAACTTATTAAAATTTCATAAATAAAAAAAATGAATTAAAAAATATATATTTAATTGCGTGGCCCAGGTGGCGATGGGAGGTCGATTCTCGGAATTGACCTTGGGAGGTCGATTTCGGGAATCGATCTAGGGAGATCGGTTCCCAAAATCGACCTGGGGAGGTTGATTCCATGAATTGACCTAGGAGGTTGATTCCAGGAATTGACCTAGGAGCTCGATTTTGGAAATCAACTTGGGGAGGTCGATTCTGAGAATCGACCTCGGGAGGTCGATTCCAAGAATCGACTTGGGGAGGCCGATTCTGAGAATCTACCTAGGGAGGTCGATTCCAAGAATCTACCTACGAGGTCAATTACGAGAATCTACCTAGGGCGGTCGATTCTGGGAATCGACGTGTGGAGGGTGATTACCAGAATCGACCTGGGAGGTCGATTCCCGGAATCAACCTCCCGCCCAGGTGGTGGCAGGGGTTGGTCGTTGGGCAGGTGGAGAGGCTACAAGTAGCCCCCCACCCACCCGCCTGCCCCCCCGCCCGCCCAGTAGCCATCCCCGTTGCAACCTGGATGGGGCAATTAAATAATTTGTTTTTAATTCGATTTTTTTTTTAATTAAATTTTAATAATTTTTTTTTTGTTTTTAATATTTTATTTTATTTTATTGTTATTTATTATATTTCATATTATTTTTTAAATTTAATTTTATTAAATTTAATATTAATTTTGAATTTAATTTAATAAAATTTAATAAATTTTGTTAATTTTTTTTTAGTTTATTTAAATTTAATATTTATTTATTTATTTTAATTACATAAAATTTAATATTTTTTATATTTTAAAGTAATTTTATTTTTTAAATTAATTTTTTAATTTTGTTTACATTTAATATTTATTTATTTATTTGTTTCTATTTTCCATTTTTAATAGATTTTTATTTTTCATTTTAAAAGAGTTTTTATTTTTTATTTTTTTATTTTGATTTATTTTTTAATTTTATTTCTTATTTTGAAATTTATTTATTTATTTATTAAAATTTAATATTTTTCTATATATATTTTTTAATTTAATTTAATATGTACATATAATTTATTTTTTTATAAATTAAATTAAATTTATTTTTTAAAATTTATTTGTCTTTTTATTAATTTTTTTAAAGTTTAATATTTTTATTTTATTTTAGTTTATCATTTTAATTTTTTTTTTAATTATAATTTAAATAATTTTTTTTTTTTTACAAATTTTAATTTTAATTTTTAATTTTTTTAATTTTCAATTTATTAAAATTTAACATACTTTTTTTTTTTTTAATTTAAATTTTTATTTTCAAATTTAAATTCTTTTGTTTTTAATTTCTCTATTAATACTTGGGTTTCTAGATTAATACTTGGGTCTGCGGTGAATTTTCTGGATTAATACTTGGGTGTGCGGTGAAATTCTGTGGTGAAAATTTTGCAGTGAATTTTCTGGATTAATACTTGGGTCTGCGGTGAAAATTTTGTGGTGCATTTTCTCCATTAATACTTGGGTTTCTGGATTAATACTTGGGTCTGCGGTGAAAAGTTTGCGGTGAATTTTCTCCGTTACTACTTGGGTCTGCTGTGATTTTTTCTCGATAAATTTTTAGACCTGGCCACTTGAGGTCTGTTGTCCGGTTTGTTGATATTCAGGTGCACACTTTCCATATCTTTTTCTAATACATATCTGCTCAAGTATGAATAATTCACCACAACTACTAAAGATTACCAAAGGTAGACCTAGCATAGTTACTCTACAGAGCCTTTATGAGTATATAGAGTCTTTATAGAAACGTAGAGATGAAAGAGAAGTCAAACTACAAACCCAGTTTGAAGCCATGCTCGAAAACAAATTCACATCTCTTGAAGACAGGATCCAAAAACAAATAGAAAATAAAATAGAACTATTGGAGAATAAAATGGAGGCAATGGAAAATAGGTTGCAAGTCATAGAAAAACAAAACCAAGATAAGAACCAAACATCCCAGCAAGGAGTTGCTGATAATATAGAGAGTCTTAAAATGAAGGACATGATGAAAGAACTAGAAGAAAAAGTTAACAACAATCTCACCCTAAATAGTGGGGCAGGTAAATTAGATATCAAACCAATTAAAGATGAAATGAAAAAATTGATCGAATTAGACCATGAGCGTAAAAAAAGGGCCTTGAACCTTATAATCTTTGGTTTGAAAGAGGAGGTAGATGAGGATACGTTAGCCATAGCCTAGAAATAATTACATAATAGATTACAAATTGAAACCACGTGTCTCACAGAAGCAACAAGGTTAGGGAAATTAACTGAGAATAAAGGAAGGTTGATCCGAATAAAGGTGAGCTCTACCGACCATAAGTATGACATAGTAAAACCTTGAAAGTCTAAAAGGAACGGGAATATTTATAAATGAAGATCTCATTCCAGAAGATCAAGCATAATTAAGAAAGGAGACTGAAAAGGTAAAAGAAGCTAGGAAGGAAGGAAAATTTGCAATAATTAGAAATATAAAAGCCATTATTCGAGATAGAAACCAAAAAGATAGTAATAAATATCAATTCAACATGCTTCAAATTCTTTCTTGGAATTGTCAGGGCTTTCCATGGAACAAAGGCCCCAAGCTAAGTTGGATCTCAAATGATGTTGATATTATATTTCTTGTTGAAACTTGGGAGCACGAAGAATCTAAGGTCCCTAACATAGATGGCTTTGCACTATGGTCTACCTGGAACAAGTGATCCTCCCGTAGAGGCATTGGGGGCATAGATTGCTACATTAATAAGAACATCTCCCCCGATGCTAGGATTGATAAAAATGACCCTTACAACCAATATAGTTGGATTGAGATTACTGACATTAATGATAAAAAGACCTACATAGCAATCTGTTATTTCCCCCCCATTAATTCTAACTTCTATAAGAAAAATAATCTAGATAAAAATAGTCCTTACAATGGTTTAGAGAATGATATTTCTAGCCTAAGGAATGAAGGTAATATCCTTTTAATGGGTGACTTTAATGCTCGAACTTCAAGCAACCAAGTTATTCTTCTAAGCAATCATTCCAACCCCAATCCTATTTGGTTAGACGAAGACCTTACTTTGGCTAGCCAGTACAAAAGGAACTCTGAAGACCTCGGAGATAATTTTTTTGGGTCGGAGCTAGTCAAGCTCTATAGTGCTTAGGATCTCATAATTTGCAACGGTCTAAAAGAAGTGGCCCAATTCTAGCAAGATAACCTGCATCCATGGGCTTGGTAGGAGTGTGGTAGACTATGTTATTTACGATCTCCCTTTATACAACGAAATAATAAATTTTGACATCTTAGATGACCACGAGCCTGACTCTGATCATAGGCCTATACTCATAACTCTCAATTTTTTCATGCATAGAGATCCCATAGAAGATAATCCTTATAGTCAAAAGAACTTAATCTTTGATAGAAATAAAAACGATATATTTCTAAATGAATTAAAAACTAATTTGCTTCATTTATCTAGTATAGACAACATAGATTACCTCTATTATAATTTTACTACAACCCTCTCATATTCTATTAACAAGTTCTCAATTGAAGTCGCAAGTAATAAAATAAATAGAAAAATCAACCCATGGTATGACAAAGATTGTAAAAGTGCAAGGAGAGCAATTAATGAAGTTGTTGGTTAATCTCTCAAAATTAACAAGACAAAAATCTACAAAGCCCTAACTAAAAGGAAAAAAAGGCAATATATTTGTAAAAGACAAGAGAATCTCTTACACCTCTCTATGGTGTCTCCTAAGAAATTATGGAGGCAGATTCTAAGTAGGAAAACTAAAGATAATAATAAAATTTCTTTACACGACTGGAATTCCTATCTTAAAAAGCTTTATGAATCTCCAAATACTAGGTATTTTGAAACCCTGCTCACAACGAAAGAAGTTTTCTCATTAGAAGAAATTGATTTTGGGGTTAAATGCCTAGCAAATGGGAAAGCTAAATATATTGAATGTTAGCAGGCATAAATCTTAAAAATTGGAGGTCCTGTCCTCATCCCCCACATCCACAAGCTTTTCAACCAAGTGGTCAAGCAAGGGTTCCCTAAACCTTGGACTCAGAGCCTCATTATCCCTATTTTGAAAAGTGGGGATACAAATAACCCCTCTAATTATCGAACAATTATGATCAGCCCTCTCTTAGCCAAGTTATATGGTATTATTTTAGAAAAGAAGTTGAGCATTTCGCTTTAAAGTGAAGGTAAGTGGGCTAAAGGCCAAGCAGGTTTTAGAAGGTAGCGCTCAACAACAGACCACCTCGTTATGCTTAGGATCATTGTGCAAGAATGCTACAATGATAAATCCAATCTCTTATGTTTCTTTGTGGACTTTAGAAAGGCTTTCGATACAGTTCCTAGAAATAACCTATGGAATAGATTAGAAGAGCTAAATGTTCCTTTCGAGCTAAGAGCGGCCACTATAAGGTTATACAAGAATGTAATTGCCAAGTTAAAGAGAAATGAGGGGTGGTCGAAAGATATTAAGTGTAATATTGGAGTTAAACAAGGTTTCCCCCTCTCCCCTACCCTATTTGGCATTTACATTGAAAAGCTAGAAGGTTGTTTAGAGGAAGAAGGATGTGTTGGCACGATCTTAGCTGGGATAGTCATCATCCTTCTTCTCTATGTTGACGATATTGTTCTTCTCGCAAGGTGCCCATCTGATCTTGATAAGCAACTTAGAATTCTTAAGGATTTCTGCTCTACCATGGGTATGTCTGTTAACACTGAAAACATAAAAATTATGATTATCAAATCCAAGAAGGACACTTACGCTAATTTTATGTATGACAATATTAACTTGGAGGGAGTGTCTTCTTACAAGTACCTAGGAATTGATATTCATCACAAAATCAACTAGAACTATAGCATTCAGAAAAGGATTGATGGGGGGTGGAAAGATTATTTTGGTCTTGAAAATAATTGGAAAATGGAAAACCTCATAATGTGGGATAGAAATAAGTTCCTCTTTGAAACTTTAGTCACTCCTGTTATCTTATATGGATGTGAGGTTTGGGGTTGCAGCATCTCTAGAGAATCCTGGAGAAGGATTGAGAAAATCCAGAAGCGTTTTTTAAGGTATAACCTTAAAATTAAAAGCAATACACCCTATCCTATTCTCCTTATAGAAGTGGTTCTTTCCCCTATCGAGAGATTAGCTATGACTAGGCTTCTGTTGTACAAGCACAAGCTCAATAGCATAGGAGACCATATACTTCCTAAGCTAGCTTTAAATTCCAGCCAGAATCACCTAAGGCTTAAACGAGGTTGGTATAAGGACACCAAGGCTTCGTTAAACCATTGGGAGATCGATGAGAATGTTGCATTGCAAAACATCAATAACATTAAAAAAATTGTTACTTCTAAGTTCAAAGAAAATATGTGGTGCGAGAAAGATCTAGCAGCTAGAAGAAAATTAAGGTACTATAAGGAGGTCATCAACCCCACCTTAGAATATCAAAAGTATCTCTCTGTTTTAACTAGCTCAAAGAAGAAAATTAATATAGCCAAGATTAAAATGAACTCTCATGAACTCCATAGTGAAACAGGTCGTTGGACAGTTCCTAAAACACCATGGATGGAAGGGATCTGCCATCTCTGTGAAAATATGAACATCGAGGATGAAAATCACTTCCTCTTAGAGTGCCCTACATACAACCACATTAGAGCTCAATTTCATAATCTTTGTTGCAATACTGACCTTCCTAGCCTTTTAAGATGTCAAAATTATAGTGAGCTCGGGAGGCTTCTCTCCAAGCTTTTTGAGCATAGGAATAAAATCTTAAATCAAAATAAATAACTCTTTTCTTTAGTTCCGATAGACCAAATATTGGTCTCAGTGGACGTTAACCATCATCATCATCATCATCATCAATAAAAAGATAATTTTTATTTTTTAAATTTAATTTGTATATTTTAATTTTGTTTTAGTGCTTTAAATTTATTTGTTTTTTTTTTTTTTAAATTTAATATTTTAATTTTTTTTCTTTTCTAATATTTGAAATTTAATTATATTTTTTAAATTTTAACTTTTAAAATGCTTTTTATCTAGTTTTTTATTAATTTTTTCTCTTAATTTTCAATTTTTTTTTTTTTAATTAAAAAAATGTAATGAAACTTGTTTTTATTTTCAATTATTTTAAAATGATTTTTCTTTTTTCTTTTTAATATAAATTTCTATTATTCTAAACTTTTTTTTTTTTTGCACAAAAAAAATTTGGTTTTTACGTCTATTTTTAAAATTGTTGAAAAATTACCTTGAAAAAAAGAGGTTATTCCACAATAAAAAATTTTCATTTTCGGGGTGTTTTTTTGCCCAAAAAAAAAAGCTTGTTCTTCCTTTCTTAAAAAATGTTGAAAATTTACCCTAAAAAAAAAAAGGTTATTTCAAAATATAAGTTTTCGTTTTTTACTTGTTTTTTCATGGTTTTTTGATGTTTTTTTTGTTAGAGTTCCCATTTTGAGGTAATAGTTCCCGTTTGATCGGTAACTATGTTTAAACATGAAATAAGAAATGATTCTCATTTTTGGCCAACAAAAAAAACTATATAGGGAAACCTTAATGAAATATATGGTGAGTAGCCAAGACATACCCAACAATTCTCCTATTTACTATGTGCATTCAGATATGGATTCTTTCATCGTACATAATGATATTTGTTTAGAGACAAAGGATCATATTTTAGACAACAAACGAGAAGAGAAATATATTAAAGAAGAAGAACATGTAAAACTAGCTGGGTTATGGAACATGGATTTTGATGGGGCAATGAGTAAAGAAGGAGCTACTATTGGAGTATGGGTCTCTAACAAACAATCGTGTACAACAAAGAAATAGTCTTATAAATTGAATTTTGAGTGCACAAATAATGTAGATGAGTATGAATATTTTCTATTAGGACTGAAAAAACTAAAACAATTAGGAGAAAAGAGAATCTTCATCCATGGAGACTTTGAATTGATCATAAAACAAATTAAAGGTGAATATTCAACTAAACATCCTACAATGAGAGAATATGGAAATTTTGTTTTACACATTTTACAATTTTTTCCATAATACCAACTATCATTAATTCCAAGAGACCAAAATTTGTTTGCTGATTCATTAGCCACTTCTGCAATTACTTGCAAAATTCCCTTTAGAGGAAGCAAAAAATTAGAAATTGATGTTAAACACAGACTTGCTATATCTCATAATATCATATATTTGCAAGTTTTTGATAATGAAAAACATCTAGATAATTTTCTACAACTAAAAGTGAAATTTAAAAATCTAAAAATTTTCATAGGTCAAGATAATGAAGAAAACACTTCTAATCAAATTGATTAAATATTTGAGGAATCTGAAATACTAATGTTGAAGAAAAATACAATCCCAAGACATCTAGTACCACATGAGGAATTTTTTGATTTAAACAATGTAGCAAAAAATACTTCAATACAACCAATTGGATCTGAAGTACAAGATTGCAACATAGGGACTCAATAAAATCCCAAACTTGTCAAAATCTCCAAATCATGACCCCCTGAAGGAAAACAAAAATAAATAAACTTGTTCAAACAATATACATATGTCTTTGCATGGGGATATCAAGGTTTAAAAATATATGACAAGGACATAATTCAACACACTTTACCCATCAAGGAAGATCAAAAACCTTTAAAACAAAATTTAAGGAGAGTTAATCTTATTTTACTTCCGTTAATAGAAAAATAGATTAGGTGTTTAATGATAAGATTATAGTAGCACTCAGATTATCTAAATCGGTCTTAAACATGGTACGAGTAAGGAAAAAGTCTAGAGAAATAAGGTTGTGTGGATTTTAGAAACCTAAACAAATTTTGTCTAAAATAAAACTGCCCTTTACCTAAAATGGCCCATATACTTGAAAAAGTAGTTGGAGCAAGTAGAATTTCATTTCTCCATGGATTCTCTTGTTACAATCAAATTTATTACATCCTGACGATGAAGATAAAATAGATTTTACAACTCCTTGGGGAACTTTTATGTAGATCAAGATGCCTTTTGGATTGATGAATGTAGGGGCCACATTTCAAAGAGAAATGGATATAGCCTTTTCAGATGAAAAGGAAAAATTCATTGTGATATATTTAGATGACATAAATTGATGAAGATCATTTACAACATTTGAAAATTGTTTTAGAGAGATGTAGAAAATATGGCATATCTTTAAATCCAAAGAAATATTTGTTTGGCTTAGAATAAGGAAAATTGTTAGGCGATATCATTTTAAAAAATGGTATTAAAATTGATCCCGGTAGGATTGAGGCAGTTCTAAAAATTGAACCTCCATGAAATAGAAAAGAGATACAATCTTTAATTGGCAAGATAAATTTTCTACGATGATTTATACCTAATTTGGCTGAAATTATAAGAGCTATAACTAATATTATGAAAATATACATTGAAGTAAGATGGAACTTAGAATCAAAACAATCACTTTATCAAGTAAAACAAGAATTAACACGAGCTCCTGTGTCGATTAGTGCTGATTTTACAAAATATTTCATGATTTTCTCATTTGCATCTAAAAATACAATTGCAACAGTTTTGTTGTAGAAAAAACATGAAGGACAAGAAAAACCTATAATTTTCTTCAGAAAATATTTAAGGGACACCTCATTAAATTACAACATCATGGAGAAACAAGCTTTTTCTTTATTAAATGAAATTAAAGATTTTAGGGTCTATATTCTACATTCGCATATCATAGCTTTTGTCCCAAATGTTGTGGTAAATGATATTCTTATGGAAATTGAACCTGATGGAAAACGAGGAAAAAGGATTAGAAATATTCTGGAATATGACAATGAGATAAAGCCCACTAAGCTCATAAAAGGACAAGGATTGGTAAAACTGATGGTTGTGTCAAATTTTCATGCTTTAGATATAAATTGTGTAGCTACACTTGATGAACAGGAAGAGAAGGTGACTCCATAGGTATCAAAAGACTTTTCTATCTCCCCCTGGTACGTAGATGTTATTTTTGTGTTACAAAATTTACAAGCTCCTCCTGTTTTAACTAAAACAAAATCTAGATCTCTCATGTTAAAAGCTATGAAATTTTGCATTTTAGATCAACATTTGTATTGGAAAGATACTGGAGGCATCTTATTAAATTGTATATTGAAATATGAAGTAGATAAAGTGATGCAGGAATTTCATCAAGGAGACTATGGAGGAGGTTTGCATTGGAAAAATACAGCCAGAAAAAGTATAAGGGTTTGTTTTTAATGGCCCTCTCTATTTACAGACGTCCATAAAACTTTACAAATGTCACCAATGCCAAATATTTTAAGGAAAGAGGAAAATTTTACCCTTTCCATTAAAACCAATTTGAGTTGAGGTTCCTTTTCAACAATGGGGACTAGAAATCCATCCAAGATCTTCAGGCCAACATAAGTGGATTTTAATCGCCAAAAAATAATTTACCAAATGGATTGAAGCCAACCCAACTAGACAAGGCACAAATACTCTAATTATCCAGTTTTTAGAAGATAATATTTTGTCTAGATTTGGGCCTCGCAATAAGATAATTATTGACACTGTTGCTTCTTTCAAATCAAAGAAAATGATAAACTTCTATCACTAGCATAAAATATTGTTTAGACATTCTATTGCTTATTATACCTAAGGAAATGGGTTGGATTATTCTTTTGATAAAATTTTAGTCACCATCATAAATAAATTACTACAAGAAAATAAAAAATTCAGGCACAAGAAGTTGATTAATTCTTTATGGGCTAACAAAATTAACACTAATAAATCCCTTAGCATGTCTTGTTTCCATTTTTTATATGGAATGGATACAATTTTTCATACCTCCCTAGCAATTCTTGTGATAAAATTGTTAGAGGAGGCACAATTGGAGGAAATGACTTACAAAGGATGATAAATCAAACCATTCAATTACAACAATCCAGGGAGGAGGTCGACAACAAAATCAAATTGATTCAATAAAAAATAAAAAAAGACCTATGAAAGAAGGACTAAAGGAGATGATTTCAAACTAAATGATTTAGTCCTAAAGTGGGATGCAAGGAATGGAGAAAAAGGAAAGCATGGTAGATTTGATAGTATATGGAAAGGTCCCTATAAGATAGAAGCCTACATAGGTAACAATGCATTATTTTTGAGAAATTTGACTCGAGAAGAACTATTAGGTGGTCATGTCAATGGAAGACTTCTCGAAATATATTTTCAAGAATAGATAAGGTTCCATTCAATTAATTTTAAATACAATTTATTTTTCTACGGCAAGAGCGGATGAATTAAGTCAGGAATTAAAGCCCGAAATGAAGGCCCTAATCTCGTGATGAATTTGCTGCCAATAATTACAGAGAATAAATTCAGGTGTAGAAAATGACAAAATGGCCAATGGATTAGGCTACTATTCTACAGTGTACTTGACACCTCATAGGGAGGATGCCATCCCCATTGGATACTATGTTAGGTTCATATGATTCATAGGGTAACTTTTTATTATCTGTAAAGTTTTGTTATATAGAACGCTATAAATAATATTCCATCCTATAAATTATTTCCAAAGAAAAGAAAAAGAAATAAAAATAAGAAAAGAAAAATAAATACAAAAGGGGATACAAAAATACAAGATAAATGTGAAAAAAAATCAAATATGAGAAAAAAAAAATGAGAAAAAAGAGAGATAAAAAGGATTAAAATACCCCAAAAAACAAAATCAATGTCCAAGTCTAAATGCAACTAAAAACATTATTTTTAGTAATACTTTAGAAAAAATTAAAATAATGTGTTGCTAGTTAAAATTCCACATTGCAGTTTGATAGATAGGATTAGAATCTTAATCACACTACATAAGCATTATTAAGATTGATTAATTATAATTATTATAGATAATTGAGTTTTTTAATCAAAAAATGTAATCATGATTAAAAATTGATTAATTAGGGTCCATTGGGTCTTGGATAGACGATGATTAGGTGCTATGTTGAGGCACTCCTTGATGTGAAGTCACTAGTTCAATTCCTCGCCTCGATCAGGGTGATATATTGGACATGTTGAAGATGTATTCATGCCAAGCTTACAAAAAAAATTAGATTAGTTAAGATTGAATAAATTAAACCATATTTTTTAAACATGGTTTTAATAGATTAATGGTGTGAATTAGTTTAATGTTATAAAATTGATTTGTAAATTATAAGCACGAATTTTAATGTAATAAGGTGGACCTGGAAAGCTTTCTAATTTTGCGATAAAGAAAGTGCAGCATTTGATGGCAGGGATTTCGCCCGCTCGGATCAACGACGGAACATCCACTTCATACCCCCCAAACCCTCTGATCATTAACTGTAGGGGGGGTATCAAAAGCAGTTAACCGCTCTAAAACGTAGTGAATGCTCATACAGTTTTCACCCCCCGAAAAATTATTTACCATCCCACCTCCCCTCCGAAAACCTCTTATCACACCCGACTATTAAAAGAGTCACTGACCCTCGTTACGATGTCTCCCCCTTGCGTCCACTCCCCTACTGCCACATATCCATCTTGCGTCCACTCCCCTACTTCCATGTCTCCCACTCACGTCCACTCCCCTGTTGCCACGTCTCCCCCTCACGTCCGATCCTTAATTCCTCCACCATTCACATCCTTCCATCTATCCAACCCACTCCAAAGACCGTTAAAATACACATTCACCATGTGAATGTTCTCCCTATAAACAAATATGTATATGTAACTTTCACAATGAAACAATGAACTATATAACTTGTGAAACCTCAACTGGTTGCCCCCTTCTGCACTTTGGTTCTAGGAAATTATAAAGGAAAAGCGTTATCAAATTCAAGCTGATGTTACATTTAGTCAGCTGAACCAGAGCTCCTATTGCATCGAGTTAGGTAGATTACCCATCATAATCAGGAAACAACTACCAAGCTCAAATGTTCCTAGGAAACTCAATAGTCCCATTCCTTTCTCTAAATTATCATGCCCCCTAAAGTTAAATCAAATAAAGGAGAAGAAAACCCTATGATACCTCCCAATGTTGACCTACATCACCTACCCCTAGTTGATGAACACTATATTATCCTTGAAACTACGTTTGAATTTGATTTACATGAACTGAATAATTGGTTAAAATAAAACCATATGGATCAGAGTGATGAATTAGGGTTGTCGGACTCCCTCCTGCCTCAATTTATGTTTCCCCAAACCCACCATTTTCCAGAGTTTGTAATATGGTGCCATTCTAGGTACATTCCTAGCTAGAAAGCTATTGTAGCCCCGAATGGTGATGTTTTTTTCACCACTACAGTTGAATCAATTAATCAAATGCTGCAAATACCAAATAATGAAGCCCTCAAGCCATTCTCATAAATAATCCTCATGGATTTGTATAAAAGCCTTAGTTTCCACACTATATCTAAAATCTTTGAAATTTTACTACATGAAGATGACCAATTACCTAAAAATAATCCTCCATACCCATCCTCCATGTTTCCTGAGATGAACAAACAAATCATCTCCGTAGTTTCCTGTCTCTTAGGTTATCAATCTCATGAATGGGTAAATGAAGTTTTTATGGGTTTCTTATCAATATTCTCTAAGGAAGAAAAATGTTCCATTCTATTTAATTACATTGAATTTTTTACTAATACTATGAGTGATCAATTATTAAAATTTTCTACAGAAGGAAATTTCAAATATGTGTCAATGCTCATTTATTTATTCATGTTTTACCAAGAAGATATATTTTATTTTTCATTATAAAGTTATATGAGGAGGGAGAAGCACAATTATGGATTAAATGGACCTAATTAGTGAGGGAACATATTATTGAGTTCACCTACAATGATTTTATTTACCAATTTCTATATAAAGTTGCTTGCTTGGTAAATAGTGACATTCAACCAACGATAGGGCCAGAGATAAAAATATATCTACACCTTAATGAGAAAACTAAGATAGGGGACTCGTAATTTTACCGTAACTATAGAGAAATTAGGGTGTATGGCCATGAATTTCCTCCATACATGCTACCAAAATTTTTCCCTGTGAGGATATTTTCATTAAACTATATAAGATAGATGATCAATATGTATGATCTCCATTTTGTGGGAATAAAGAATAAGTCTCAATTCAAAATGAAAACAAAAATTAGAGAATTCATTTGGAATACGAGGGTAGGAGAAAAGGAATTTGACTTACTAAAAAAAACAAATTAATTTTAAGTTCAATTTTACATGGTCATATGAACCTTTTGGTATCATTTCCAAGCCCAAAGTAAAGCATAAAACTACTCCATATACCCACATCACAAGACCAAAAATAGAGAAGCTCATGAATCGAGAGCATTGGGAAGAAAAAACTCTACAATAGGTAGAATAACATGTATTATCCACTTCAAATTCACATACTCTAGTGCCCGAAGAGAAAAAAGAAAAAATACCAAGAGAGGATCTCTCTCTTGTTACAGAGATTCGGGCAAAGGAATTTCATGTCTATAAGAAAAAGCAGAAATATGGTCTATTAAAAAATTTCCTACGAGAAGGGGATCAACGGTCCATTATAGTCTTGACAGGTACTTGTACTACTAGTTTCCCAGGCACTGAGGATATATTCATAGGATCTCCATCCTCCTTAGCCTCTCAAAAGGCTCTGAACACATCTCAAACATCAGAATTGGTTCATGATCAAGTTGAGCCAAAAAAAATTTCTAAATACAAGGAGATAAAGAGAATAAATGAAATGTTTAAAGCTTCCTCTTATGCACAATTTTGGAATAAAACATTAACTTCTCAACATAGCCTTCTCTCAGCCTTTTACATAGAAAAAGTGAATATGGAGATTGAATTTCTTTAAGCAGTAGTCAATTTTCCCAATACAATATATGATTACAAGAAATCCAGCTTCACCTTTGATACTGATCAAATTCACCCCAGTTATTAGATGAAAATACACAAGAAAAAAAGAGAGATGCTATATTCAACATTGAAAAATATTGCCATGACAACCTCAAAGTTGAAAATTTCAGTTAAAATATACAATACCAGCTCAAGCTTGAAAATATCTCCTCATTGGACAAAGACACAAAGGTCAAATCTCTAGAGGATTTTGTAATAAAACAAGGATATGTTACCAAATATGTAAAGGAACTTGAATAAATTATAAAAAAAAATGCATATATTGAAGCACTTCGAAATCAATTGAACCTTCCACCAATAGAATATCCCTAAGAAAATGAAGTTGGGTATTCAGAAAAAAAATGACCATATTAGGCAAATGGAAGTTGAAGTAGAAAAACTATTAAAGGAGAAGGAGAAATATTCTCAACTACTTTTTGTTCCATTAAAAATAGTTCCTATTGCAGGAACAACTCCAATTACAGGTACAAGAGAGGCATCTACTTCAACATCAATTACAACAATTGCACATTCTAATGATTTATCAAAATATTTGGTCAAATCCATGGATGACCTGTCCATAAGTGGACATGAAATTGAGAAGTTGATGGCCGAACTCAAAATTTTACAGGAACATAAATTAAGAGTAGATAATTCATATGTAGAAGATATTACATGGATTTAGCCTTCAATAGAGATAATCATTGAACAAGAAGAACTAGTATAGAGGTCAAAAGGATTAGCTAGGCAAGTCAAAAATAGTTTAGGACAGATGCCATGAGAGGAAAATCAATTAATAAAGGTCATAAATTCACACATAGGACTGAAATTATTGTTTAGGTTAGGAGGGTAACCACAAAGAAAAAATTGATGTTTCAACTGAAAAATAAGTGCCATAACATGGAGGCTAGTATTCATAAATTCCATAAAACATTTAATGATTTTCTTTCAAAGGGATTGCCAGGGCTAAAAAGAATGGAAGATAAATTAGTAGATTTGACAGATTATCAGTAGAAGTTGTACACAATAGCCAAATATAAATCAAAATTTTCTGCTATCAAAGGTACAATTACAGGAAAATCTCTCTTGGAGGCTTTGGAAATTGACCTGCACATCAGATTTGAAATAAAACATATGATTTTGGTCAAGCCGAATTTTCGAAAATATACCAAAGTACATGAAAAATATAGAAATTTGGTCAAAATCCCCATCCCAAGTGAAGATTGATGGCATAACTTATATCATATTTCGAAGTAAAAATAAAAAAATTAGTTTTGAGTCAACAACAAAGAAACATCTTCTCAGGTCAAGTCATCAACAATAGCCCTGAAAAATAGTGTGAGCAAATTCAATAGCTTTGGACCTGCTACATTTTTGTTCTATTTTTGTAAAAAAATGGTTTTAGATATTTGTAATAAATCTTGATATTTTAAATCAAGGTGTTTTGCTTAGAATTAGTATATATACTTCATAATTAGAAGTAATAGAGGCTGAGACTTGTATGACGAAATAGACTTCTGATGTAAAGTTGTTCACTGAGCCAAAGGTGATGATTTTTAGTAAATATAGAAAGTTGTTATAGGATTCATGTGTTAGATAAAGTGGTGATGTTTTCTTGATGTCAAATTATTGTTTCAATGGTATTTCATACATTTTTTCTTATCTATGTTGCTTAAAGAAAAAGTATTTGTTGAACTTGTTTAATTACACTCAGATTTGGCTTATAAACAACATTTGTGTTTTCAACTAAATTTAAATATAGAAGTCATGTCAAAATGCTCTATGTTTATTGGAAATATAAATCTTTTCTTCTAATCCACTCCATAAAGACATTAAAAGATCCAATTTTCTTCCTACCTTGTCGTCCTGTACTTCATATCTTATTTATGAAATTGATCTGCTTAATATTTTTGACTCCATAGCCCAATGGTGTTATATTCGAATTTTCAACCAAATAATTGAAAAATCAACCTATGAACTTAATAACTAGCTTAATATTTTAGACAAACAAATATAAATATGAAAGAGAGATCCCTCTGTGAAGTTGGAAGGGCTAGATCCCAGCTTCCAAAGTGGCTTTGTGGTTACCTCTAAGTTTTTTTCATAGCCTTAAGAAGTTACAGAGTGATAATAGTGTCCATATGATTTTTATTTATTGTCTTAGAATCTAAGCTTCATTTTTCTCTTCTTCGTCATCATTTGGCCTTCCTTGGGGAGGATTCCACACTTTATATCCCTTCTGGTTTCTACATCTCTTTAGCCTATTTTATGCAAAATAATAAGCGTTGTTTTCATTTTTCCACGATTTTCATCATTTTCATGGTCCTTCTATTAATTTCACTTAGTGTTCTTACCCTTTCCTGGAGGGGTCGTTATGATGAGAGGTCATATTTTCCAACCTCTTTGCCTCCTTATGAATCAAGTGGGTTTTCCATCTTAAAACTTGTTGTTACCTTTATACAACTTCTTCCATATTTCCTTGTTGACTTTTTTATGCTCATTAAACCTTGAAACACAATGTGCGTCC
The DNA here is from genome assembly GCA_034641835.2 of Pinus albicaulis. Taxonomy (NCBI): domain Eukaryota; kingdom Viridiplantae; phylum Streptophyta; class Pinopsida; order Pinales; family Pinaceae; genus Pinus; species Pinus albicaulis. Next base: position 151,045,187 of record CM076576.1, read on the forward strand.
TTTTATCTATTTTTTAGTCTTGTTAAAAATAAGATAAAAAGGAAATGTTGAGCATACATTTTTTCTCCTTCATGCTCATTGATCCATGAAGGATATTCAAATGAGAAAAAGGAATGGGAATAAGTTATTTGTGCTCTTATTTAAAATGGAAATGTCAGTCATTTCTCCCTTGAACATGGAACTTGTATGAGTCATTTTCTCATAACTAGGTTTTAGCTTGCCTATCAGCCATATGATTGTATGAGTTTGACTACTCCTTTAGCTAGTTACTATTCCAAACACTATCAAGGAACTTGTATGAGTCATTTTCTCATAACTAGGTTTTAGCTTGCCTATAAGCCATACGATTGTATGAGTTTGACTACTCCTTTAGCTAGTTACTATTCCAAACACTATGGAGTGTGCTTAAATTCCTCTTTTGATTGTTGCATGATATCACATGGTGCACATTACTCATTTATACTAAGTCACTTTTGTGTCATGTGGCTATGTGTTCAAGAGAAATCTTACCTTGCATCAACCATATGTTGATATTTATTTGTTAAAATTTAGCTCATTTATTTATACTTCATGGATTGTGAGAGGTAGATTTAGCTCCATTTTCAGCAATGGTGTGTCCCCTTGCATCTCTTAATATTACACCCCACTAATAGGTAATCATGCTATTTACACCATGCTAGATATTTGTGCATCTATTTGCATCTTGTATATTGCTACCATCAAGGTTTGGTAGGAGACCCTGCATTATTCAATCTTATATGACAACCTATCCATACTCTATTGGAGTTATGAATCATTTATCTACATTTAGGACTAATATGGGGCACATATTCCTTATATGTCTATAGTAACACCAATGTATAGTAAGATAGATCCATATTGTAACCGCTAATGGCTATGATCTGTTTTATATTCCTGATGGATCCACTATCTATTTTTTCTAGTCATGTCCTAGAATTTAATGTCATGGATACACAATGTATACTTGGATGCCATCTTCAATTTTTCTTTATGATTGAACATTGGCATGCCGGACATGGAGATGTTATCAACATGGTTTAAATTTCAACACTTGAGTCCCTTTGATTCAACTTTGTAGTCCTCTCCCCTTTGCATTTTGTGCTTTGACTATCTATTGGAATGCATTTTAGTAATCCTTTTCCATTTTTACGTCCTAGATTATGGGGCATCTATTATAACCCTATTTTCCAATCCACCATACTGAGTGAAAGCCAAGTTTAATCTATCTCAGTCACTCGATAGAATAATTCTCCTTCCACCATTCAATTTTATTATGTGGGGGTTAGTTTATGTTAAATGGGGTTATATTATATAATTGAGTAATTTCTCATGATCGTTTTGTCATAAATTCCTAATTACGAAATAATAAATATTTCATGAATTAAAAAATTGTTCTTGAGTTTTTCTTTCCCATGGAGACCAACTTGAGAAAATTGTGTATGACTTCGTCAGGGTTACATTTTTATCAAATTTTACTAACTTATCAAGCCCCTTAGTGTCTAGATACATTCTTCCAATTGATATAATGAACTTATTTAATATCACACTATGAAGAGTAAAGGGGATAGATATAGTATGTATATTATAGCACAAAATATATATTGCATTGGGAGAATAATATGATGTATGAATTTATAGGGTAAGTTCCGTAGATCAAGAACCAAAGGTCATTGCTCACAAACAGATCAGAAATCAATACACTAGTATAATGACATGGTTAAAAGAGGGAAACATTCCATGGCGTGAGCTAACGCAACCACTTAAGGAAATTTATTAATATAAAAAGAAAAGTTACATATGTTTCTCTCATAAACGGTTACCGGAAAAATGACCCTCCATGCTCTTTAAATAGAGGTCATGGACCAATCGGGTGTTAAGCCACGGATCAAGTGTCGTTAATACCGAGGTGAGAGATAATCGTCAGATCACTACAAATCGTGACCGTCAGATTATAAGTTACAAATGTACATGGTAAAGAAACACACTTTACCTAACTCTACACTAGACTAAGTTATTCTTAACTATTTCCTATGTGTCGGAATATCCTAACATATGAAGCGACAACTTAAACGAGATAGGATCATTACCTTAAGTATATCAGTTTATTCATTTCTAATTGATTATTAATTTTATCATTCTATACACATACAAACTATTTGTATCATGTGTTCATATATGTTTTTCTTATGCTAATCTTCCCTCCATAGAAGGAATGTGTTCTTTGTTTGTTGGTGTATGCTTATAGATCTATCACATCATGATAGCTAGGAGCAATTTCTTCATGTGGAAGCTAGTTCTCTAACACCGTACAGTAATCTATGTGGTATTAAGTGCATATCTAGAAATCATTTACTTGAGATCTCATGCATTAATTTTATGGATGTTTAGGAATCTTGTTGACTTGGTTTTATTGATATTTGTACATTTACACACATCTTTTTAGAGGTTAAAATTAGCTTGTTACTACAAGTGAAATTGTCTTATAAAGTTTCTTTTTTTGCACCTTGAACTACTCTATTGCTCATTTTGAGGCACAATAAATATCCAATATAGGATGCATAACAATTCTAGGTGGAATGATTAGTATCATGTACATACATCTTAAGAAAATAAATGTGAAATATGTGATGTGCTTTCATTATGGGCATTATGGCCAATCTATAATCCACTAGTGCCCCTCTTTTCAAAATTCATAATTTTGGACAAAATCTAAGAGCCAAGGTAACACAAGATCCCACTCTTAGTTAGTTGTTTCTTGGTTTTATATAGAGATACACATAATCTTCAACTTTGAATTATTTTCACATTATCTATTGTTCTACATGAATATTTTATCTATTCTAGGTATTCTTTAACTTCTTCCTAATATTGAGCACTTATTTTTCCAGTAAATTCAAATAATGGCAACAATCTCTCCTACCTCTTTGGCTAATGCATACCATACATAGTATATAATCAAGCATTCCATTTACTTGTATTTGAACATATGTGTGACAATGATATGTCGTCCTTAAAACTAACTAGGTTCCAAAACCAACAAACAATGCTTTCCAAAAACTTGATGTGAACTTTGAATCCCAATATGAAATGATCCTCTTAGGTGTGCCATGTAATATAAGTATTTCTCTATGAAAATATGAGATATATCAATGGCTTTGTGGGTGGATTTGACAACATAAAAGTGAGTTTCCTTTATTATGTTTTCCACTACCACTATTGTCGCATCATCTTGTTTGGATGTTTCTAGAAACCTTATAATGAAATACAGGGGAATGACTTCCAAAGTGAATCCATTGAAGAAATGGAATTAATTGTATAAATCCTTTAAGGTGACTGCATTCAACCTTGATTTTCTTACATATTCCAAACACTTGGTACTATATTCACTATTTTCCCTTTTCATTCCTCGCCTATAAAACAATCTCTTCATGGTTTTTATCATTTTTTTTATATTCAAGATGACCTAAATAAGGGATTTTATGATATCCATTATGCGCTTATCCAAGTTATTCAAATACGGCACGTACCATGTTTTCTTGATTATTTTTCTATCTCCTAATATAAGCATCCCTTTACATGTTGGAATTGTTCATTACATTGTGATGCCTCTATGATCCTATATTTTTTTCGAAAACCACAAGTTCTTATGGCTACCAAGTGAGCCACTTGCAGGCTTCTACTAAGTGTGTCAACCAATATACTATCTTTACAATAAATATGTTTAATCTAAAAATGAAACTCACTAATCTATGCCAACTATATGGATTATATTGCATTTAAATTGGGCCATAAAATAATTATCTCAAGGATTCATGATCTGGCATCAATAAAAATCTTCTTTGAGGCAAGTAGAGCCTCAACATCTTTAATGTGTGCACAATTGCTACAATATCCAAGTCATGAGTGACTTAATTTCCCATATCCATAACAAATTATATTCCCTTTTTCTGTCAGAATACCTCATCCTTGTAGGAAATTGCGAAAATAGGTGCATGTGTGAGCAATCTATTAGGTTTCTCAAAACTAGTTGTGCACTTTGATGACCAATGGAATCCTTTCTTTTGCAAGTCTATGACTCTATTTACAATATTTAGAAAATATGATATGAACTATGAGTAATATTCATAAAATATTAAGAAGGATCTAACCTTTGCCATATTTCATGGACTAGGTGAATCCATTATGGCCTTGATCTCTTTTAGGATCCAAGGTTACAACTTCCTTTGGTTAGACTAAATTACATTTTCTTTGAAATACAATTTGGACTATCTATGTGATTGTAATAGTACTTTTGAATATTAAGGGTCTCAATAATTTTCTTTAGTTAAACATCAAATTATGTTGTGATTTAAATATAGAGGAGAAATAACTATTATAATAAAACCACTAAATTGTAGGAGAAATAATTATTAAAGAAACTAAATTGTTATAATAAGAAAAATGAAAATATAACAAAAGTCAATTTTATATATAAAAATAATAAAATATTAAAATAAATTTTGACAATTACTTAATTTAGATACCTTGTATCACTGCTACTCAAAAATATAAGTCATGTGAAGACTCACATATTTTATATTTATATATATAATATACCCTTGACCAAAATTTACATTACTATATATATTAGTTTTTTAATATACATATAATATAACATTAATGGTCATACGTAAAATTTAAATAAATTATATAATTTATTATATTAAACATTTTTCTCGCAAATTAGTCCATCACATCTAGGTCACAAATTCGAAATATGGTTTGACTTTGATGATTGAAAATGGGGTAAATCAAACAAGAGTCTTTAAACATCTCAATTATAATTAATAAACAAAATTAATACGTACCTCTCATATGGAAAGTTCAATTAATTAAAAAGAAATACTACATGTTTCTCACACTGAAAGTTCATTCATGGTAATCAATCATAAAAAGGAAGGAAGAGAAAATTACGAAACAAAAAAAATAGAATATCTAGTCAATATTTAATCCACGGGATTAATGTTAGGGAAGGCAGGTTGACGTCTGCATATTGGACATGAATCCACGGGATTAACGTCTGCAAATTGGACATGAATCCACGGGATTAATGTTAGGCAAGGCAGGTTGACGTCTGCAAATTGGACATGAATTTTCACGACAAAACCATTGGAGAATGCACTGCGAATGATAAAGATGTTTGCACGGCAGTTGTTTTGCAGGTTCTGCAGTGGAAAATGGGTCTTGACAAATTGGGCACATCATTCCGTCACCGTTTTCACTTTCTTCGTTAATCATAATGGATGGCAACCCATCCACTGCAACACTAATACTATTCACGGTTAATCTTTGCTCTTCAGAGTGAACAATGATAATTTCAGCTCTTAAATCAAAGTTATGTGTATAGCCTTGTACATATTGTTTGATCTCATGCCATGAGAATCTGGAATTCCATATAATTTGACCTTCAGTCAATCCTTCTCCGTTAGGTTGGCGATAATCTTGTATGTATCGAACAACAATAATGTTGTGAGGAAATGTAAATGTTGTGAGATAGTCCTCATCTTCTCTTTCAGTGATCCCATTATCTTCTCTTTCAGTGATCCCATTATCCAATCTGAAACGATGAACGTGGTCTCTACGCCACCGATCATCTAATCCACGTATATTAATATTTTCTGATAAATTCTTTATTTCCACAGGCTGGTACCCATAATCTGCACGAACTGTACTAACCCTCACAGTAGACACCAAATGATCATCTTCAATTCTGCGAGTTTCAGTTGTTGCTGCCGGTGTTGGGTTTTGCGGAATAATTCCTCCATTTACCTCAGCTTCCACTAATCTCATTGTTCTAAGGACGAAGTCTCTGTCTTGATTACGCAAATTTTGACTCATGGTTGCCAGAATACAAGAACTTTCAACTCTACTGAATACTGCGTTACGCTATGTTAGAACGATCTCCTGTTAATGAGACTATTGATTTTGAGACTCTCATGATCTGTATCTCTCATGGACATGATAAATAGTGTGTCCCTCGGTTGTGACGGTTGCCATAACTTTTCAAAGCCGACGGTGATGATGACATTCTAATCAAAACATAGTGGTTCTGTATGTTTCTTACTCGTTCAATGAGTCAGAGGTAAATTGATGCACTTTTACCAACTTTACGAGTTATCAAAACTTTTAAATAATAATAATAAGAGTTTGCAAATAGAGTTTAAGCCACCTCAATATAAGCTCTTCAAATATGATATTGTAATATGTTTCATAATCTGAATAATATATAAGTGATGATCCCGTGAATATTATTAAAAAGGAAAAAAAATATTAAGAGGATATATGTGTGTTTTAAGATAATTATTTTTAATTGATTATAGTGTAATAATAGTTATTCATCAAAGTGCAATATATGTATATATTTTTGGAAAAAAATTAGAATTAAAAAAACAAAAATTATTAAAATATTTGTGTAATTCTATTATATATATATATGAGAAAACTATTTGACAAAAATGTAGCGCATTGAAAAAATGGGTATATATACCAAAAGCGTAGGGTTACATGTGAAAAATTATAGGTTTCAAGAAAAGTTTAATTAAATTATAATATAATGATACTAGTGTTGTTTCTCCTCCAAAGGCTACAAGGTTTTAGTAGATATTTCTCCAGTTCAAACCTCTAAAATCTTTGAATAAGTGTATTATCATGACAAGTTGTGGGTGAAAAAAAGATGATAAATTTTTCTTGAAATGTGCAACTTTTCATTCAATAATTAAATCTTTTGGTGCAACTTCTCACTCAATAGTTATCATGTCTTTTCTCCCCATAAAATTTATTTGCAAGTTATTGGAGTAGAAATTTATGGGATTTTAACTTCATAATAAATAGACCATGAGTGCAAGAATATGTTTAACTCCAGTAGTTAAATTGTGTTTTTCCTTAGGATGGAACATGGATATATACATCTAGAGGGTGACTCTTGCTTTTGATCTCCAAATGTCTCTTCATCTTCAATTCTCTTTATTTTCCTATTTACAATATTTACATGGATTTACAGAATCCCCGAATATCTCTTCATCTTCCAATTCTCTTTTTTTTCCTATTTACAATATTTACATGGATTTTCCGAATCCTAAAGATTAGTTGTGAGCATTTCCCCCTTAATATGAAGGGATGTTGGTAAGTCTAGACATCATTTTAAATCTTTCAAACTTTTCTCTTCCAGCCGCACCAACAACAAATGAAACATCTAGTTTGGTAATAGTGAGGTAGTTGAGCCTTCCTACAAGTTGTTTATACTTCAGTGTATCCTCAAATGATTTTCCTTCAAGGGATGTGAGTTTTAAGTTCTATTATATTGGAGTAGTGAAAGGATTGCACTCAACCATGTCAAACCTATTCAAGAGTTCTCCAATGTACTTCTTGTGAGAGAGGAATATAAACTTCGGATGTTGAGATACTTCAATACCAAGATAATAGTGAACATAGACTAAATCTATCATTTCAAAACCTTTCCTCAGTTCCTTCTTTATGGATGGAATGTAGCTATCATTATTACCTATCATCACAAGATCATCTACATACAGCACAAGATATCCACCTATTTTTCCAACTTTCTTGACAAACAAAGTTGCATCGTCAAGATCATAATGTTTGAAGTTAGGTTTCAGAAGATTCTGAAGTAACTTCTTGTACTAGGCTTGTGGTGGTTGCTTGAGGCCATACACCAACTTTAAAAGCTTGCATAATTTGTGTTCCTAACCCTTCATAACAAAACCTTCTCGTTGGGACATAAAAACATTCACTTTTAAATTTATGTTCAAGAAAGTGGTTTTAACATCCATTTGATGGGATTTCCAACCATTTTGAGCTACAAAGGCAAAGAGTGTGTGGATGGTAGCCCATTTTTTTGTGGGGAAAAAAAGTCTCCTCATAGTTGAGCCCTTCCTTCTATGCAAAACCTTTTTCCACAATCCTCGCTTTGTGCTTGTCAAGGGAGCCATCTAATTTATATTTGTCCTTGAAGACCCATTTGTAGCATATTGGCTTGGTTCTCAATGGAGTATCAACAAGCTTCCAGGTGTCATTATTTATCAAGGCATAATATTCTTTATGCATCACTTCTTTCCATTCATTATAAGGAGTGACTTCTTTGAAGGAATTAGTTAGTTCAAAATATGTAGAAAACTTAAGTTCACAATCATAAGAAAATATCCATATCAACAGGTGAATTAGAATCCTCTACCTCAACTCCATTATGTTTGGTTGAGCTTCTTCTTCCTATCTTTCCAACATCACAAGGACAAACACTTTCAAGTGTATTTTCTAGCCATTTTGGAGCACCTTTCTGAGATGGCCCAGGCTGGTTAGTTGACTGAGATGGGGGTTAATCAAGATTTAGTCTCCCAATAATGTTAATCACATCACTCAAATAGTTATCAATGGATGGAGCTTCATGTGGGGGAGAGAGTGTTTCAGACGAAGATTACATAGATTTATCCAATATAGGAACCCCCCCTTCAATATGTAGAATATCATTATCAAACCCTTGAAAAGATTTTACATGTCTAAATCTATCCAAGTGATCAAGCTTCCGCTTGATCCAGATCTTTTAACTTCAAGGATGCATACATAATTGAATATAAAAGAGCATATTAACTAAGTAACTTAACATATGAAAAAGAAGTGGAAATAATAAAGCAATCATGAGATCAAAAGCACACAAACGATTTTATTACATATATCACCAAATATCTGAGCCCTACTCAAAATGGGGAGGCATTCTCTCACTAAGTGGCATCAAAGAAATTAGTTACAAGCAACATTAAAAAAATATCTTTATACCTCCAATTCAGATGATGGACTTCAAATGGAGACCTGAGCGGGAGAAAATGACTGCAAGGTTGGATTCCTGATACACAAATGTGCAAAATAGACTATAAACTTGTCAATTTTTGACACTGACAACTTTTGACTTCTACGGGAATATTTTGAGAATCTCAAAGATTCCCTCATTCATGGTTCCACACCGCTGACCACTGTTGGTTCTGTCATCCACCCTCCGTCGGTCTAGTTCGATTGAGAAATGAGTGGTTTAAATAACGTATGACAGGAAGAGCCACCAACATGGGATATTGGCCCGTTGGTGGTGGTGGTACATAACATGGGATACGATCCTTATTGGAATCATGTCACATCCATAAATCTTGTTTTCTTTAACATCTGGTTCTAATGCCTCTTTATTTTAACATTGGTGGTTACAATATAATGCGACCACTCTTTATTTTAAAATATGTGGTTGCTTCACCGAGGGTTGGGTGGGTCTATCGGGGGTGGCCTACCCACCCTATTAAATATATATAATACAACACCATGGAGGGGTGGTGGGGGTGGCTGAGCGCTACCCCATATATTTTATTTTATTTTTATTTTTTAAGACATTGTACTTCAAATTTTCCCGCTAGAAAATAAGGGATATTAGAAAAATTAAAGAGGTGACAAATTCACCCATTTTGGTGGCTAGATTCAATGCTCTAAGACTCTAGAAAATTTGTTCCTCTTTATACTGCCACTTGGCCAAGTTTTACCATAACTTCGACCAAGTATAACTTCAGCATACGAAGTCGGATTTGAGTGTCGTTCACACCATTGGAATCAGGAAAACGAGAACTATGATATGGTCTTGGTTTCTCTTCCATATAATGACTTTTATTTTTGAGCTATTTCCAAGGCCACTTCTATTTGTAGATCCATCTCGATCATTCCTCCCCACTAATGATAAATTTTTACCGCTAAAATATTTATGATTCAATTGGAAAGTAAGGGAATTTCTTCCTCAATTCCTTTTTTTCCATCCATCTAGCCTTAGTTAGATGCATTCCTTTGAAACTAATTTGAAGGTACTCCACGTCTCCCTATCTTGAAGTCCTCGTATTTTTCTCAAGAATGATGTCCTCTAGTAGCTTTTCCATGTATTTAGGTGAAAAATTGTCTGCTATAGGAACCTTTCCAACCTCTTCAGTGTCCATGATCAAAGGACGCTCATGAAGCTTCAATTTTTCGATGTTCACCACTTTTTACATATGCATGTATGCTCGCAAATTGAGATGAAAATAATTGTCTCTAATCTTCTCTCATATGGTGAATGGGCCATATCCAAGTTGAATTCAGCTTCTTTCCTTACACTTTGGTTTGTATTTTCTAATGTGGAAGTCTGATTTATCACAACTACCAATTGGTGATCGGCTAGTTTCTTGTCATTTCAAGATTTCTATCCAACTTGAATTTTCTCCAACTTCTCCTACACTGCCTCATGAATCATCTGTATCCGCTGAATGAACTTTCGTACTTTCGCCCTGTTTTCCTGCCCACTAAAATAGTCATATCTTCCAAATACCATGTCGAAGGGATCCTTTTAAAAGTATCAAAATCATGTCTTGAACAATGATCTTTGAGTGGATGAATGCACTGCTCAATTGCATGCATGATGTACATAAGGAAGTTTCTCGTCCCATATCTTGGGATGCTTGCTACAATATCCTCAAAGTAAGTGTATCACTATGCGGTTGACAACCTCTTTTTGTCGATCGGTTTGCGGATGAAATGTCGTTCTCCTCTTCATATTGGTGTCCATCATTCTCCACAAACTCGTCCAAAAATCTACAAGAAAGAGAGAGTCTCAATCATATACAATGGAACTGGGAAACCCAAAGTGGACCCATAAAAATTGAAATAATAAATGAGAATTATTCTCTGTAGTGACCTGCTTCTTACAAGGCATTGATACACACATTTTTCTAAATAGATCCGCAATGACATTCAAATATTCATGACCTCTCCTAGACAAAGGAAAACCACCTCCAATATCCATTGACACACTTTCCCATGGATGAATCAGAATAGGATGTGGTGTATAGAGCCCTAATTATCTATTAGTGGGCTTGCAAACTGAACAAAACACATATTCCTTTACATATAGAGTCACAACATGTTTGATGTGAGGCCACTAAAAAAACCTCTATAAATGACACAATATTTTCTACACCAAAATGACCTAACACAAGAGAGGTATGTGCCTCTCTGATTACATGTATCCTTTCATTGGAGGGAATACAAAGTTTTCCAAGGTGGTACAACAACTTTCCCTGCAAGAGTTGGGCAGGGTACCCCCAGGTCCAAATTTTGATAAAGAATCCGCATTTTGAGGAGCGAAGCACATATATGGTTAAGATTCATAGGGGCTTTGGGATGTGTCAAAGCCCCTCAGTGTTGTAAATTTATGGGAATATTTTTGATAATTTGAGCTCCACCTATGGTTTTCGAACCATGGTATTGTAAGATAATTTTCTATATAAGGATTGTAGTGATATATTTTGGATATAGAATCCATATGGATGTGATGTTAGATAAAAATTGAGTTTGTATTTTATCTATTTTTTTCAAAATAGAAGGCTCATGAATCTCTATGCACAAAGACCTTAGAAATTATGTAGCTGAGTGTGCAGACCCCTCCAGTTGTTTGCGCAGGGCAGAAAGTGTTGTATTAGGAAGATATTAGCTATTAAAAGAAGATTCTAAATATAGATCTGTGTACTTTAATTTTATGCTTGTGTTACCTATGTTGCTTAGATTAAGGTTTTTTCATATAATTGCATTGTGAAGATATGAAAATGGTTTCTTATGATTATTAATGCATGGTAAAGTAGAAAAGCACAGTGCGCAAGGTAATTATATAGATTTGTTGAAAAACCTCTCTATATTTAGCATAATGGTTTGACGAAGATCTGAACAAGCCTTAAGTGAGGATTATCCCTAAATCCATACTGCATAGTCCCTATGGATGTAGAAACTTGGTTCTATCATTCCCTAATGTTGCCTCGTGTGAGACTTCGGTTTGCGTAGCAGATCATGCTGAAAGTGCTAGTAATAGAGGGTTTTGTTGGTTAGCGCAACCATCTCTGAACCTTGGTCTAGACCCCCTGAAGACAAAAAGTGGATTCATTACTTAAAGGATATTTGGATGTGGAATCTGACCAGAAAAGAAAATCAAGATTGGGTATCTTTGAAAGAGAGATAATTTGTCGTACAAGAAAATAGAAATATGTGCCTGTCAACTAAAAAGTGGCTGCAGAAATATATTTTCACAGATCATCAAGATATATTCTTATCATTGTTCCCTAAAGAGCTACATGCGTGTTTATCAAGACTAGCAAGAAAAGGCACCAAGAAGCATACCAAAAAAGTCACATTTGAGATCAACAAGGGTACTGATAAGGATGCAGAACTAGAAACTGAGAAGCATGACAAGGATATTGGGGGTAATGATTAGGGTGTTTAAGACCCATTTTATGACCTAGAAGACCTCACCTCCCCTTCAATTCTCAAGAGACAGAGGAAACTCGGTGAAGGATGTGCACAAAATAAGATGAAATATGATAGGTCAGCGGGAACAGAGTCGATGGTCCTCATTGAGGGGGACCTCGACGAGATTGGTGACACAATACGACACATCAACAAGGACATCTGAGGAAATATTGAGGATAAATACAAGGCCGTATTGACAGAGTTCCAAAAAGGCCTCAAGGATTTGTAGGTACAGAAAAGTGTGATTCAAGCGAGCATAGGCTAGGTGAGTGTGTTTCAAGCGAGTGCGGCTCAAGAGAGTGAGGCAAAAGTTAGCATAAGTAAAAAACACCCGGAGCTGGAAGTCACCCTTCAGCTTAGGGCTCTTAATATATCTACATTAGCTTTTCATTTTTACACTGAAGAATATCGAGTGCACACATTGAATTGGAAAAATACTAGTCAAAATATTGCAACACTCCCCATTTAGACATTGCATGATGTCTGTTGGTCTCCTATGTTTTGACAGTTTGGAAAATCAAAAGACAAGGCAACATCAGAACCAATCTTTAGAGTTACAGGATCTAGTCCTCCTGCTCTCAGAGAGGGATCTCTCAAATTATTTGTTTTTTGCAAAGGTTTATCTTGTGTGCTTTGGGTATTGGTTTTAGACTAGTTATTAAGTGCAAGTGTTTATTTGTTTGTTTGGTTGAATTGATACAACAGAACATGAAAGGTCTAGGAAAGATAGATAGAAAGGGGAAATTTTAGCTTCATTGGGCAATGGAGTCAAAATAGGTTATGACAAACTTGTAAATGGATATGGGATATCAAAGGGAAAATCTAACTTGGCCACAGGATCCTTTAGTTTATGAATGAGATGGAAATTAATGGTTTAGAAAAGAGAAGTTCAATTCTCAACAAAGGGAATTTGAAAGCATAACTTGAAAAACAAAGAATTATTTGATAGACAAGGCTAACCATTAATTCTACAAACCACACTTTAAGCAAATAATGACTTCAAAACAACTTTTAAAATGAAATCTAAGATTTGGGGAACACCCTATTTCCTCAAATATTTTATTTCAAATGATTTAGAAAACATGAAAGATTCACTGATAATTATGGTCATAGAAGAGGGAACATCTAAATACATCTATGATCACAACTATAAAGACCTTCAAGACACTATTCAAGCAAGGAAAAAGGGCATGATGAGAACATACCTCCTTGGCTTACTATAAAAAAAGATACTTCAAAGGGAGACTTCAATAACAGCCTTTAAGTGGCAGCAGAGAAGCAGGGAGAACCATAAATCATGCTGAAACCAACTATTTGAACTATTAGAGAAATAAACAAGCATAAGGACTAAAGAGAGAGATTAAAGACTCTAAAATACCTCAACAGAAGAAAACATAAAATAGTGAAGGATAAACAGGTCTAAGTTGCTTCCAAGAGTCATTTCTTAGCCTAAAACTTTCATCCTACTATAGTAAGAAATTATGGAACAAAATGAAAACAGGAGAAAACATTAAATAGTTCAGAATACTTCACCAATAGCCAAGCTCATAGATCCAATGATAGAGCCTTCTCAAGAACAAACATGCAACAACATCATCAGGGCTTCCAAGCTTCAATTTATTCTTCAACTTCAACAGACTATGTATTATTTTAGAGAATTTTAGTATTACAACTACTGATCAACCAACACTTTACAATGAGCTCCTCAAGAAGATTTTGTAGAAGGAATGAGGAGGTCGAAAGAGAGAAAAGATCTACACGCCCAGTTAATACATTTTTAATGCTTCTCAGCCTTTAAGGGGCTCAATGGAGAAGTTTACATATATTTCTTTGTATTAATTGGATTTACATTAAGTACTAAGCTCGCTGGGGAGATTTCACTAATTTTTAGGCTCTGTGTCATCTTGTAATAACTCTGTTGATATTTTTCAATAAGTTCCTTTGGCTGAAATAACTCTTCGGCTGCATTAAGGCAGATATCCTCTGTTCTGGTCATATCTCGGCCCTCTATTGAATGCTTTGAGGCTACAGGTGGCTTTGGTAGCTAAGAGGAATCAATTAGCCTCTAATGTGGCGGTGGAGGCTTTCTTTGTTTGATAGATATTTTTGATTTTCCTTTAACTGTGTTTAATTTAGTGGATTAGGCTTTTGATTTTAGATCTTAGCCATAATCCATCAAAACTGTGATTGTTCCTTCAATTCTTTTGTTTTGGTTATATTTGATCTTCAACACTGATACTCTTTGATTGTTTTAATTATCTGTGTCTTGTTGATGTGCAGGTACCGCAAAAGGTTCATATGGCATCAGTGCTCATGATGCACCGATGAAACGTGGTGTTGAACCCTTCATAGTAATCCTCTTTGATAAATTAAAGCCTAGAGGATCGTCATCCTCAGATTTTATTTTCTTTTAAAATTTATTTTGAAAAACTTTAATAATTGCATAAAAACCAAAAAATAATTAAGAAATCCTGCATATATGGGTAAGACTCCTTTGGAATTTTCGGTTTGGAGCATAGCCATTCGATGAAAGCATCCAATGGTGGAGATTTTCTTTCGGGGGTCAAAGGAGGCAGTTGGAAGAATGATGCAGAGATTAAGTTAGGGTCGTTGATATTGTAGAGATCAATGGTCGAGAGAAAAGTTAATAAGATAATGCGAAGGGGTAACATTATAATTACATAGGCGAAAATGCGAGGAAATACAAAGGAAAGGGGAAAAATCCCTTTGGCGGAAGAAATGCATTGAAATGAAATTTGGGGTTTCTTGGATGATCTTAGGCCATTGGATGAGATCGGCCCTAGGTGATCAACGATTGTGATTTCTTTTATAAATCCCTTGGTGATATGCAGAGGGCGATAGAAAAATACGAAAATGATCTGGGACCATTGATCTGCAAAGATCAACGGTCAAGGAGGAATGCGATAAAATGTAAACGAAACAAAAGAAAGTGGTTTCGGAGGAGAAAACCAACAGTATCGTAGAGAAGAAGGGCAAGAAATTTTTTTTTAGCTTTTTGAACGTGATATGCGTTCTCAAGCGACACGTGGCATTTCAAAACTGCTAATTTCACGTGACTCTTGGAGAATTAACAAACGTGCTGAAAGTTACGCGAAACTGGGCGTCTACCGTTAGATCTAGGGTCTTAGATCTGGCGGCTGTGGAAAGAGCATGATACCAACTAGATGCACGGCGGATAAGAGGTAGGGTGGTTTTATTATGGGCCATCACATCAAATATTGGACGGCTGAGATCAAATCTGGAGGGAGGCAGGACCCACGGGAGTTGGGCCTATTAGGATTAATATGGGCCGTTGGATGAATGAAATGGACGGCTCAGATCGATCTCAGATTTTAATGAAATAATATACAAGGCGCAGAAAGGTTTAATATGGGTTGTTGTTTTTCCGAGATCAACGGCTGTGATTGGTCGAAAATCATTATAAAGTGGGGTTATGAAATTAACCAAAGTTGGGAGGATTGATCTAGACCATCAGATCTTAGGGCATGGACGGCCCAGATTCAATCAGAGCTTTCACGATCGGTGAGGGAAAAACAAATGGGTGTCGATATGATTGACTATGGACTGTCGATCTGCAGATCAGATCGATGGTGGAGGTTGAAAGGCAGAGGAAGGGGCTTTGCAATGGAGCAATAAGAGTCGTTGGATGAGATCTGGTGGGAGAAAATCAATGGTCAAAATTTCATCGGGAGGTTTCCCATCAGGAGGGGCAATAAAACGCGCCCATCAAAGTTTCCGATGCGATGTGCCGATATCCGTTGATCGGTTTTAGATCAATGGTGGAGATTGGATGGAAATACGAACCGGCGGAAACCTTTATAACATATGAAAACCCAAAATTTAATGAAAATCAAAGGTTTTAATCAGCGTTGGGTCAGGTTATATATAAGGCTTGGCGCCCGGTTGCGGGGCCTTAGGATATATGAGAATGATAAGGAACCGGGGTTCAAACGTATAAAGGGGCCAATCGGCATCGAAGTTGTATAAAACAAAAAGGACTTGTGCACTTTGATTTGTTCCAATGCGATAAGCGCCCGACTGGGTTAGTGCCTGGTTCTAGGGCGTGGGAACATGTGGTGGGGAAGTGGTTAGGACTTAGCCCAAAGGAGCTTAAGCCCATAGTCAAAAAACTTATTTTTTATGAAATTGTTCAAGGTTTTTGATGGATTAGGGGGTTTCGGTAAAGTTCAAAAGTGAGTTTCAAACCTTATGAAAGGGATTTTGTGAAGGGGAAGGAGGAATACATGAAAAATATAAGAACTCCATGGGGGAAAAAAGGGAATAAAATGAAGGTTAGTTTTGAGTGGAGGGAGGGGAAAAAATGGAGTTTTGCAGCAGTCTTTTCTTCATGGAAAACAACAGAATTTTCTGAATTCAAAAGGGAGACAGCAGTGAAAATTAAATAGAGGGCATGATGTCTTCATAAGGCTTCAAGAGATAGCAATTTTAGCAATAAAACTTGTTTCTTGAAGGCTCCAAAAATGATTTAGCCACAATTTGATATAACAAATTTTATAGGTGGCTAACAATGTCCACCAGGGAGTTATAGAGGAATTGAAGATCCTTGAGCAGTGAGACTTGCTGGTCATCAAGGATGTAAAGTAGGATCATAAGTGTGTGACCAATTAAATTCAACAGATTATACAAGATATAGGAGAGGCAACTACGTGCAAGAAGTGATTGGAGGGAGCCATCACTAGGGCTTGCAGTGAGCTTTTGGACCTTTAGATTTAGGCCGAGGCGACACCAGAAAAAGGGGTTATGAAGCTTGCTATGGAAGTTAAAGACTCCAAGGAAGAAGTGAAAAATGTAAATATTGAGCTCTAGATGAATATAATTGAGCTCTAGATCAAGTTACAACCAACTAGACCACCAAAGGTCCATGAGAAAAGTGAAGAAGAAATAAAGGTTGTGATGTATATCATCGAAGCCATAGTCAAGGATTGCATTCGAATATTTTATGACGTTATGGAAATCTAGGATTCATTGCAAGAGGACCTACATATGCAGACAATTAAAGAAAACATTCGGTAAAAGTAGGAACAATTTGATCAAATCAAGATGACACCACAGACCTTAGCAACCACGTAGGGGTTTGCCTGTCTTCAAGAGGGAAAGTTTTTGAAAATCAAAATCGATGAGCTACAAAGAAAGGAACATATTATCTCTTCCCGAACAAAATGTTGGTTAGCAAAAGCTAGTCAGCTATCAGAAATAGTGGATAGCAAGCTCAAAGTTCTACGACAGACCTAGAGAGAAGCTATTCAGAAAACAACCGAGGAAACCATAGAAAAAATTCTATTTGAAGTACGTGAGGCCAAGAAGAACTGCACCAAGACAATTCAACCATTAAAGGATGCATTAAGAAACATCAAAGCAAATACTCACGACACACTGGTTGAGTGACTTGGGATGAGTCACATCTTTGTGTTGCGGGAATGTTCGGAAGGGTACCCTTAGGTCCAAATTTTGGTAAAGAATCTAGATTTTGAGGAGCATAACACACTATGTGCAGATGGTTAAGAGTCATATGGGATTTGGGATGGATCAAATTCCCTTCTTTTGTAAAGGGATGAGAATATTTTAGATACTTTGAGCTCCACCCATGGTTTTCGGACCATGGTAATGTAAGAGAATTTTCTATATAAGGAGAATAGGGATATATTTTGGATATAGAATGCATATGGATGTAATGTTAGATCCAAATTGAGTTTATATTTTATATGTTTTGGGTGGAAGAGAAGGCTCCTAGAGTTGTGTGGTCATAGAACTTAGAAATTATCCAACTGAGTGCGTAGAACCATGCATCTGTGTGTGCAGGGAAGAATGTGTTGTATTGGGAAGATCTGAGCTAATAAAAGAAGATTATGAAGACACATATGTGTAATTTACTTGTATTATTTCATTATCTGTGTTTTTGAGATTAACCGTGTTGGATTAAGGTTTTTGTATATAATTTCATTGTGAAGACATGAAAATGGTTCCTTATGATGGTTAATGCATTGAAAAGTAGAAAAGCGCAGTGCAAAAGGTCGTTAATTATATTTTTTGAACAACATATTTATATTCAACATATTGGTCCTGATTTTCAGCTTCTCCAACACTTTGACTCATTTTGATCCAAATCTGCTCAATCTCATCTTGATGGTCCAAGTACATCGGCCACACCCATTCATACATCCACTATGTAAACCACTCCAGTTCATCCTCCACCTCCTCTCATAAACCCTCCTCTTGTAAATCCTCATTAGATTCCATTACCTCCCACCATGGTAACATGGTATGCCCCTCTGGTACTACCACAACCTTTAATGCCTATGCCACAGGACTACCAATATAAAATCCCTCACTTTACTGGAGCTGACTCTACCACTTCCCAACAACATGTGGACAAGGTGAATGATGCTTTTGACTACCAAGAAATAGAAGAGTAGACCATAAAAATGAAAATGTTTTCCCAAAGTTTAGGAGGATAAACAAATAAATGGTTCAAGAAGTTAATCCTTGACATCATTCATGATCTCCCTTCCCTTTATCAAACATTCATAAAAAAGTGGGAGACTAAGAAAAATCCTCTTCAAATCCTATCAGAGTATGATAACCTTAAGAGAAATGTCGGAGAGAGTGTCCAAGACTACCACACTAGGTTCAATAGTGTTTACAATGCACTCCCACCTCACATGAAACCCCCACAAGGCCTAGCCTTAGTAAAGTTTCCGGATGGATTTGATCCAACATGGCTTACCAATTAAGAGAAAGATATCCCATCACCTTACAAGACATGCAAAGGGGAGATGTAAGTGTAGAAGCAAACCTAATTTCTAAAAGGGCTAGATTAAGAGTAGAGAAGAAGGTTAAATACAACGAAGAAACTATGGCCTCCACATCTGATGCTAAAATTGACAATCTAGTTAGGACAATGGAAAGGATGATGGAGAGAATCAACTTGAATAAAAGAGCACCTCCTATGGAAAACCAAGAAAATCCTAAAAAAAAAAATTGAAACCAAAGCTTCAGAAGAGACCCTCCTCAAATCAGACAAAGAGACAATGACTAGAAAATCAGACCTCCTTTCCAAGAAAACTATGTAGATGAAGAGGAAAGAGAGATTGAAGAGCCAGAAGAAAACCATGTAAATTTAATAGGATCTGATAACGAGGATGTTGTTTTTCTCATAGAATAAGAACAAGGTATGCTTTCCTCAAACCAAATTGAAATAACATATGAGGATTCTGAAGAGTACAAACTAGGATTTGAAAATGCTATCATAGAGGTTCATAGGCATTATGACCTCCGAAGTAGGAAAAATCAGAACACCCCTAGGAAGAAAAAACCATAAATTTATGCTAAAAATACATTTGAAAACATTCTTAAAAAGACAACAGAAAACACCAACATAATGGCTAAGAAACCTAATCATAACAAAGACAAAACCAACCAACATAATGATGACCAAAGCTTCCCTAGTACATTAACTAGTGGCCCTGAAAAAAATTCTTTAACTAACATTCCAAATAAAACTCAACAAACTAAATTTGCTGAAAAGACCATGTATGATAAAACTGATCTAACTTTTCCAGGAACACAAACACCATTCAATATTGAGGGTGATATTGCCAAGATCAAAATATCCATATCTCTTACTGAACTGGTGACTCAAGATGTATATAGATCCCAAGTTTCGAAAGATTTAAACATAGGAAATGACACCGATAATCTGAATCTAATTGATGATAAGCGAGAGTTGTTGTTTGGACCTGAGGTAGAGGGAAAATATCAAGACGGAGCTATGCCTACATTCTATGTCAATTTTAACATTCATGATAAAATCTTACACAATGCCATGCTAGACTTTGGTGCTTCACATAACCTCATGCCAAAGGTAGTGATGGAGAGATTAGGCCTCAAAATAACCAAACCATACAAAGAATTATACTCTATTGATTCAAGTAGAGTTAAATGTCTAGGTCTGATCAAATATTTGTGTGTCAATCTGGCACAAATACCAGCTAAGAGCCTATTCATGGACATTGTAGTGGCTAACATTCCCCCGAAGTATGGCGTGCTTTTATCTAGATCATGAGGAGCCAAACTCCAAGGAAATATCCAAATGGACATGTCCTATGCTACCATTATGGTCTTTAACCAAACAAGAAGATTGTACAGATAATCTCACATGAAATACATGGTAAGCATCCAAGATAGGCCAAACAACACCCCTCTCTATTCTATCCATTCGGAACTTGACTCATTTTTCTTGCACAATGAAGATGACATTACTAAACAAGTAAATGAAAAGGAGGAAGAACAAGACCTTTCATAACAGTCAAACCAAACAAAAAATGAAGAACTTAATAGTCAAAATCCTAGTAGCCATGAACAATAACATAATGGAAAATCTGAACTTGAAACACTTTGGAACATGAGCTTTGATGGCTCTTGTGGAAAATATGGTGCAGGAGTAGGTGTTTGGATACACAAAACCAATGAAGGTCACTCTTATAAGATAGATTTTCCATGTAAAAAACAATATTGCAGAGTATGAAGCCCTTCGATTAGGGTTACAATGGTTGAAAAACATTGGAGCCAAGATGATATATGTTCAAGGAGATTCTAAGCTAATCATTATGAAAATAAAAGGAGAATATTCTACCAAAAATTAAAAGCTAAGGGAATATAGGAATGCCACCTTATACCTCCTAAAGACATTCGAGAAATATGAACTTACCTCTATCCCAAGAGCTCAAAACAACCTTGCCATTGAACTAGCCTTTGCTGCCAACACTTGCCAATTATCTCATGCCAATGAACAATACACGATAAAATTCAAAAGCAGACCTATAGTACCTGATAACATAGATTATTGAAGACTTCTTGTAATCCAAGAATGAATTTGAAATACCAAAACCAAGCATAGATCATGAAGAATATTCCTCTAGTGAAGAAAAAACCCCCAAAACAAAGCCATTTTCTACTGCTGATATAAATCTGCTAGAACACCTTCATGAGGCAGAATTTTGTAGGGATCTGAATCAAAAAGAACTTGAGGTATTTCAATGAAAAGATACTCTATTGCCAAAATTTCTTGTGCCCTTAGAAGAGTTGTTTCATTTCAATGATGTTGCTAGGAAGCCATAAATGGAATCCAACAAAACTAATGTAGAAGAATGCAACGTATGCAGTGTAGAAGAACCCAAAATGATAAATCCGCAACATAAAACAGAAATACATTGAGCTTCTCAAAGAATTTAAAGATGTGTTTGCATGGGGTTATGAGGACTTGAAGTCCTATGATACAAATATCATTCAACATAAGATTCCTCTCAAGGAAAACCAGAAACCATTCAAGAAGAAATTGAGAAGGATAAACCCTATCCTAATGCCTCTAGTTGAGAAGGAAATAAAGAAGATGTATGATGCTAGAATCTTAGTTCCACTCAGGTACTTAGAATGGGTATAAAACCTTGTGTCAATGAGAAATAAAATAGGAGAGATTGCACTATGCATAGACTTTAGAAATTTAAACAAAGGCTCCTTGAAAGACAACTACCCTTTACCTAAGATGGATCATATACTTCCAAGAGTGGTAGGCTCTAAAATAATATCATTTCTAGATGGATTTTCAGGATATAATCAGGTGCTAGTACACCCAGATGATCAGCAAAAAAAATGCTTTCACTACACCTTGGGGCACCTTCATGTATGTCAAAATGACTTTTGGGCTAATGAATGCAGAGGCTACTTTTCAAAGGGAAATGTACATTTATTTTTCTGAATAAATAGGTTACTTAGTTATGATATACCTTTATGACATCACTGTCTATTCTAAAACTGATTAAGAACACCTAGTTCACCTAAGAAAGGTCTGTGAAAAGTGTAGAAGGTACGGTCTATCTTTAAATCCCAAGAAAATCTTGTTTGGTCTTAAAGAAGGAAAAATATTAGGCCACATTATATATGAATAACGGATTATGATAGACCCAAAAAGGATTGAGGGCATATTTCAAATCAACCACCCTAGGAACATTAAAGAGCTGTAATCTTTCATTGGAAATATCAACTTCTTAAGAAGGTTCATATCGAACCTCGTAGAACTCCTAAGAAACATTACAAACATGCTAAAAAGAGAAATATGAGTGAAATGCACCAAAAAAGAAAAACAATCCTTTGAATTGGTAAAAAAAGCACTTACCCAAACACCAGTTCTGATCAGCCCTGACTTTACCAAGGATTTCTTCATCTTCTCATTTGCATCAGAACACAAAATTTTTGCACTATTGCTACAAAAGAATATAATGGGACATGAACAACCCATAGCTTTCTTTAGTAAGGCTCTAAGGGATACACCTCTGAAATATAACATTATGTATAAACAAGGCTTTTCCTTACTCAAAGCATTCAAAGATTTCAGAATTTACATCTTGCATTCACATGTCATTGCTTTTGTTCCACATAGAGTTGTCAAGGACATACTAAATCAAGATCCTGATGGTAAAAGGGGTAATTGGATTGCTGTCATATTATAATATGATCTACAAATCAGACCCACTAAACTGATCAAAGGACAAGGACTTGCCAACTCATGGCTGAAGAAAATTTCAAGCACTAGACATAAAAATGATACATTCCTTGGATGAAAAAGAGGAACTGGCGACTCCACCCATTGAAGAAGCATTTATGAACTCAGTCTAGTATGCTGATATATTATATGTGCCTTTTAATATAAATTCTCCTCCTGCTTTGTCCAAAATAAAAGCTATATTCTTGAAACTAAAGGCTGTAAATTTCTGCATTCTAGATAAATCTTTGTATTGGAAAAATTATGTTAGTATCATGCTTAAATGTTTTCTTGAAGATCATGTAGATAGAATCATGCATGAGTTTCATGAAGGAGAATGTGGAGGTCATATCTATTGGAAAACCACTGCCAACAAAATCCTTAGAGCTGGTTTCTATTGGCCCACTCTTTTCTGTGATATCCATAAGCTAGTAATGACTTGCCATAAATGCCAAATATTTGATGGAAAGAGAAAAGTACTTACTTTTCCTTTGCATCCTATTAGTGTTGAAACTACTTTTAAATAGTGGGATTTAGATTTCATTGGAGAAATCCGTCAGGCCTCATTTGCCCAACACAAATTGATCCTCACTGCAACTGACTATTTCAACAAATGGATAGAAGCCATCCCTTCAAGGAATGCCACTGACTCAGTAATCATCAAATTCCTTGAAACCAACATCTTGTCCAGATTTGGTTGTCCAAGAAAAATCATCACCAATAATGCTGTTGCATTTAAGTACAAGAGAATGGTGGACTTTTACTACAAGAATCAAATCACACTAGGGAATTCTACAGCTTATTACCCTCAAGGTAATGGGTTGGCTGAGTCCTCTAACAAAATTTTGGTGAACACCATCAAGAATTTCCTGGAAGAAAACAAAAATTCATGGCATAGAAAACTGGTGCATGCACTATGGGTTGAGAGATTAACAAGCAAAAAGTCAATTAACATATCTCCCTATCAACTAGTTTATGGCATGGATATAGTTTTTCCAACATCCTTGGGAGTTCCAGTGATGAAGCTTCTCCAAGAGGTATAATCAGAAGAGAATGATATGCAAAGGAGCCTGAACCAAACCATTCAATTATAACAATCAGGGGAAGAAGTTTACAACAGAACACAAGCAGTGCAAGAGAGCATCAAGAAGATCTTTGATAGAAGGACCAAGGAAAATGATTTCCAGATTAGAGACAAAGTGCTAAAGTGGGATTCAATAAGAGAGGACAAAGGAAAACATGGAAAATTTGAAAATATATGGAAGTGTCTATACATCATCCATTCAGTTAGAGGTAACAATGCATTCTTCCTACAAGAACTAGATGGAGCAAAGTTGTTTGGAGGTCCTGTCAATGGCAAGATGCTCGAGTACTACTTTTGTTGAAGTTCTTAGTTTAATTTTTTTTTCATTGTACATAACATTGCTTGAGTAAAAGATCAGAAAAATGAAAACACAAAAACAAAGAAAAGAAGAAAAAGAGGGCAGATGAAAAGAAGAGTTAAAGCCCCATACCAAAAAAGAATATGTATAAAACTATGCAAGTTCAAATTCCACTACTTTTGAAGAAAAGAAGGTCTTTTTTAGTCATACAGCATAATCATGATTGAACATGTTTTAAATTTCTAGTTCCCAAAGCTTAAATTTGAACCAAAGAGAAAGGAGAGGGATGAGTGACAAATTTCAAATTATAAGCTCTCAAGTTTCTAGTTTTACTTGTACAAAAATAAAATGTATGTGTCACTTGTCCAAGGTACCATAGCTCATGACAAATGAGATAGTTTAACCTTGATTTAGCCATGTTTTCAATTTTATGTTGATAGCTTAGAGAATGAAAATCTGTCAAAATTCTTAACCTTGTCAGATAAGTAGATTAGGTAGAGAATAAAAATATCTCATTAGTCTAATCTGAGCTCTTGGAAGTGATAAGGGTAGGAATAGATAGTTTTTATGCTTTGAAAAGAAAAAAATATGTTAAGGGTTTGCCAATTCAAATGCACCCAAATGAGGAGAAAATGTTAGGAAATTATGATGGGTAGGTAGGGTTTATATTGAAGCAATCATGTTTTTTCAGATTGTAGGATCAGAAATTTAAACAACAATAGAAAAGATCAACCTTGAAAAACGAAAGAACAGGAGTAAATCAACAAGAATGTAAGAATTCTTACCTGCAAAACCATAGATTTGAACTCTGACGTCCTGGGCACCTCCTAAAAGGAGCTGCCCTCGCCAAGTGGATTCATTGTTAGTCATCAGTAGTTTCGCTATCTTTAGATGACTATAGATTGGTTCTATATTTCTGAAAAAAAAACCTTCCTTGAACGTTGTGAGTTTTATAAATATCATTGCCTTCATTATCCTTATAGAACCTTTTTCACTATTCTATCAGTTTGCCATTTCATGGTCACCCTATCACTCCTACAAACTCCTTATGGGATTATACCTCTCATTGTCAGCCTCCTTCTCTGCCTATAATCTCATTGGCCTATTTTCCCCTATCTATAAACTCCATTTTCCCTCTAGGGTTTCCTATAGCCAAATCATTCCCATGTTCCCCAATTTCCTCAAGCATTGATGGTCTCAAAACTATCTCTGCAGGCTTGTTAGATAAATCAACCACATTGGATTTTGGATCTTCAATACAACACTTTTGACAAATACTCTGTTTTCACTTGAGAAGGCCCCAAGCCAAATTCAGTCAAAATTAGATCAAGGGGCCCTCCTACTAGGTCATTAGGGTTTTTACATGTTTTAAGGTTATCATTAGATGTTTTAGGTACAACTTTTGCTTTTCTAGAATATGGTTCATATGTAATAGAATTTCAAGACATGGTTATTCGAGAAGGACCTAAAGGATTTTGAAATAAGGTTACTTCGTCAGTTCAAAGTCCGAAAATGAGTAAAGTGGACAAAGTTTGGCACTTCTACAGGAGTGTTGAAAGTTTTGTCAACAGAAGGTGTTGATGAGGTAGACTATCTACCCCTGAATGAAAACCACTTACAATAAGGAAAAGAGGAAAATACTTGTTCTTGTAGATGATTAGGGTTTTGAACTTGATTGTCCAGTTGAGTGCCAAAAAAAATGATCAATTGTAGAAATGACATGGAGAAGTTACACAAGGCCAAAAATGAACAAAGTCTATCAGAAACATGAAGAAACTCTATGAGATACTATTCATGAGATTTGGAAAAGGTGAGGTGAACTTGACAAAAGTGAATAAACTTGAAAGGGCTATAGAGAACTTAGAAGACAACACTGATGATTGTTTTAAAGCACTCCAAACACCTAGGGTTTTGGGAAAGTGGTTGGAGTGTAAAAACTCTGGTAAAATTTAATAAGTATATATTGTTATTGATAAAAGATGAGGTATGATATATGATTACAATGGGGAATCACCGAGGCTTTAAATATAGCCTCATGGTGTCCCTTGGTGAAGAGGCATGATCTTTGATCATGCCCTTTCACTTAATAAAACTAATCTTAAAGATGCTTTGTCCTCAAAGCATACATAACGATGGACAATGTTGACGAATGCCTGGGTTTCTTGAGCGGTGGGCTCTTGCTTCCCACATTTTAAAAAGATCGTGAAGCATCTTCTCAAGCTCCATATGTTGGTGATGTGGATAGCGACAAGATTTGATATTGACACGATCGGGTCCTTTCTTGACTTCTATTGGATGTTCATGTTCCTTATTAGGAGGTATTTTTATTGGCAGGTCTTGGAAGACTTTTTCGTGTTTCCTAACTATTCCTTGTTCTTCTGGTGATTTTTCGCGATTTCTCTTTAGATTTAGAGGTAATTTACCAACAATTATCGTTCGATGCAACTTCTCCTCATCATCAAACGCTTCCTTCTTAACAACCATATCTGCGTGAACATCGAAGGCCTCAACAGCTTCTGGCATTGTATCAGTGGATTTGAATGTGTTTATCTCTTCACATTTTTCTTTCAATTCTGGGGATGAAACATTTTTCTGTTTATAAGAAACTGTATTTTCATGGATTCTTTCATTTTCAACGACTATGTCTGTTGTTGCATCTGTGATAACAGTCACGTTAAATTATTTATGTTGCTCCTGTGGAGCGATAAAAAGGGTCTTTTTAACTCCTAATTACCTTCACATTAATTATCAACCCAGGGACGACCTTTTATTTCAAGAGTGTACTCAGTCTGAGGCGGCTATTTACTCAAGAGTAATGTTTTGCAGTATAGTGCTCAAAATCCAAAAGTAAATGAAAGCTGGAAATAAAATCTACTTACAGCAAAGCACTTTAAGACTTCAATCATGCATTCGGAAAAATAAGAAATGTATCAGTCAAGGGTCCAGTAACAATAACTCATCCCTTTGGAAACTGATGTAACCAAAAGTAATCAAGGAACAGATCATTAATCTGGAGACTAGACAGCAAATGCCAATGCCCACTACAGTTTCAGATCGTTCTTCACACCAAAGCAACGATAATGCGAATAACAGGAAATGGAACAGCAGATAAGGAATGGAACAACAAAGTAAATGGGCAGCAAACTGTAATTAATGGAAATGAACAACAGCAAAGCCAAATTAATAGCAATCTTTACTCTAAGAATAAATCAGACAACACACGGAAATAGAACAACATTGATTAATGATAAAATATGAAACAACGTTGGAAAGTCAAATATAAATACATAATAACTTAACACACAGCACACCTCAATAGCAATCTGATCTTGGTAATCCACTTGTCAGTCTTAGTTATAAATAATACGATTGTCTTTTAGAATGGATCAGCAACGTTCACAAATTCAACAATCGCAAGGAAATATAATTTCTAAGATGAATTCAATAATACCAATGGTCAAATGTTACAACACAGACATTCCATAATTGAATAGCAACGGTATCCTGTAAAAACCATTTATATCAGCACTTAAAGAAACAACAATGCGTTGCAAAATCGATATGATATTTCTGTCTCAGAAAATGAGATTACGTGACAGAGCCGTGATGTAAAATAATAGAACATACCAGATTACCAAATAAAACTGATGAGCAAACCACGCATAAAACAAAAGAATATAATATACAGCAGCAGCACAATCACCAGAGGCTGGGCCCTTAGCCGCCAGCGGATGCTGCTGGGTTACTTCAGATGAACATAATGAACAACAACCAGATTTATATTAAAATATCGAAGCATAGGTACAGTGGATTACAACGAGAAATATTTCCAACTCTCAGCCATTATCCATTCTCGCTGCCATCCTCAATTCTGAATTTCTAATTCATCCTCTCAATCCTTCATTCGAATCCATCCCTGAAGTCCTCCCCCTCTCTGATCTCTGTTCTGATTTAAATACAAAGAGAGCAGAGAGTGGTTACAATGGAGATAATTACAACATGATTCTATTACAAAATTAGATTGTTTCCAACCAATTGATCAACAAGAAGAAGGCGAATTTGGCTTTTCAGCTGAGATTTGGAGGACGGCCGCAACAACAGAACTGAGAAAATCGTGCTTAAAGAACTCTGCGAATCTCTCAACACAGGCCGAATTTGGGCAAACCGTTCTTTACTAAAGTTAATTGGGTCCGTTCTGGACAAAACCCATGTTCTGGATTTTCCAGATTCGTCTTCATTTGCTCAGAATCTCAACCGCAAAACTGTCACTCCTTATTCCAGCGCATTTCTGAGTTGGCACTTTTAATGATCAAATCTTCAATCTGGAAATTATCCTGGAGGCTAAAAATGGTGAATAATGTTATAACCAACTTATTAAAACTATCATTGATAAAATAATTCATAATCATCAATTTATTAGAAACAAAGGAGAATAAATAACATTCATTCATAGAAGCATAAATCATCATAAAATGGATTTAAATAATAAATTATAATAAATGACGTGATGAAGAATGGTAGAAATGGGTGGAATAAGCGTTCACAAGTGATAATAATAATGGCATATTAACGGCCCAACATGCCCCCACACTCGATATGTTGCATGTCCTCATGCAACGAAAACCTGAATATATTGCATGTCCTCATGCAACCCAAAGACAAAAACCCATGTGTTAACCAAGCAATAAAAAATATGTTCATCTCAGCTCATGAAATGGATAGAACAAATGAATTCTTCCTTAATTAATGAATATTCAATTTTAGCAATCTTGATGAAGGCATAACAATTTTTATATTGACATTCAACTATATGTATGAAGTTGCAGCAAAATATGATATAGATAACAACAAACTTCATTAACCATTTTCTCAAAACTACAAACCAGATTTTGTTGAAATTTGGCAAGTAAATTTATAATATGTGAATGCCTTTATGATCCAAAAATCAGACCGTTTTGATGCATGGATCATGAGATATAAACAAAATGGCTGTAGGTGAGAGTGCATGATTTCCGAAATTTTATGAACCAATATTTCTTGAAATTGTCTGGGTTTGTATTAATGATACGTCTGCATTTTCCGAAAATCACAAGAATTGAGTTCATAGTTTTAAAAATATTATGGAAATCAATTTCTGCACTGAAATTGTATGCCTTAAATGAGAAAGAAAATTGAAAACATCCATCATGCATAGCAATTCCTCCCCCTCTCTGAAAAATTAGCATGCCCTCATGCGATGCTAGAAAAAAATTGAAGTGGTTGCTACCAGCTGTTGAATTCTATGCTTGGTGTAAAACAACATGGAATAAGGGAGGTGTTGAGAAGGAATAAGAATAGCAATGGATGATAAAGAATATGAATGACATGGTTATAAGAAAGAAATGAATGAAAGGAACACTCCCCCATACTCGAAAATGATACGCTGCTGAAAAAGGAAAAGTGGTAAAGATGTGGAATGAAGGATGATAAATAATGCTCAAAATGGATTTTCATGAAATTCTCCTAAATTCGTAATAAATCAGAAAATTATGCTATTGTACCTCAAGTTTTACCTCCAAAAATGTCGAATGACATATATGGACTGGCAGTTGTTGAAGTTGATGTAGGCAGAGTTGGTGCTGAAAGTGATGCAAAAGGTGGAATCCAGGTAAGCACATCATGTCTGAAGAATTGTTCACGTGCGCGAGCCTCTTCTGTTAAGTGCAATAGTGTGGTCATGCTATGAATAGAATTCTGCCCATACTTGTTGTTTTCCTGCAAACAAAGCACTATTTGACATACAATGTTCTTGAATCCATAGTGTAAGCAATAGATAAGATGCATGCAAAAATTTCAATCAGAAAAACTTATGTATACATGCAATACTAATATTTTGGCAAATCAACAAGTGATGGCAGAGTGCAGTAATCATATCACATGCAATCCCATAATGCATACATTCCCCCCTCCAATTGGAAAAGGAATTCCATGACCATAAAGCATATGAGAGGTGTTGTGCTGATGGCAAGGCAAGGGAATGAACAATATAGCAGTGAATAAAGCAGAGTACACATATCAATGATAGGATAGCGGGAGTTATGGTTATAATGAGAGCAGAGTGTGTAAAGATAGTTATGAATAAAAGATAGGACGCTTTGGATTGATGATAAGTTATGAAAAAGAGAAAAAGCACAACAATATGCCAAAAATATGCTTTACTGATAGTATGCTAGCTGAAAATGATGCGATTGATCATAAAACAATTTCTCATGCATAAAGGTTCAAAACAGGGAAAAAGTTAAGGAAATAACTTCTCTGATAAAAAGAAAAAAATAAGAAAAGGGTATTATAATAATAATTGATGATAAGATATAACTTCAATACCATAAGCAGAGCCGCTGCTGCCAGCAGGCGTCCATAGCCTCGGCAGGGTTGCTTTTTAACCCATATGAGCCAGAATCCTCAATTTATAACTAGAGAGTTACAGTGCTGTTCTACAGAAGAGATCAGTGTGCTGGCGTGGTAACCAGATAACCACACTGCCATTCACTGGGATGTAGCAAAAGTGATCGGGCCGGCTCGTGATGAGACCTCCTGTTCCAAGGATAATTTGACTATCCAATGGATCATAACCCTGGTGTGGTGGCCATAATGGGAATGTCACTTTGTTACAGCCTTATGAACATGGTAGGCTGGCTCGTACTGAGACCCCCTATCCTCCATCTGCGAACAAATTTTTTTTATTATTACACATTTTTATGATAAAAAGAGGGAGACTCAGTACTCCTTAAAAGCAGGGATGGTGGAAGAAGTTGAACATGTCAATAGAAAAATATACCCGTAATCTCATTTATTACAGACAGAGAAGATTATAATCCAGAAGGGTGGAACCAGCATGGTATTAAGATGATCAATCAACATCATGTTCAATAGAAAACAATGCAGTAAAGTAGTATATAAATAATTGTGTCTCTTTTGAAAATATTCTATCATCAAGGAGCTGTCCTGTTAAAGATCATAACGTGAATGATATTAACTCGCTTCAATAGAATCCATAATTCTTGTCCTCATAAAAATAGTGTACTTCATGCCATGAAGGGGAATCAGTAAAATGTGGTTGAGATGAACTAAGAATAATTCCACAAGAGGAAGGAAGGGTTGCTCTCGAAAATACTCCCAAAGTGTTGCTTTTTTTAATGAACAGCAAAAACACGCAAAAAAAGTGTTGTTCCTTGTAGGGAACAACAAAGGAAATGCACACAAAAAGCAAAAATACACAAAAAAAGTGTGAAAATGCAAATGTCGTTCCTTTGAAGAAAGGAACAGCAAAAACTAAAAGTGTCGTTCCTTTTAGAAAAGGAATAGCAAAACCGCAAGTGTCGTTCCTTTGGAAAAGGAACAGCAAAAACACACGTGTCGTTCCTTTGGAAAATGAACAACAAAAATGAAAAGTGCAAAAGTGCTATTCCATTCGGAAAGGAACAACAAATCGTGAAAGTGCAGAAGTGTTGTTCCATTTGGAAAGGAACAACAAAACGTAAAAGTGCAAAAATGGTGTTTCATTCGAAAATGAGCAACAAAAAGTGAAAATGCAGAAGTGATGTTCCATTTGGAAATGAATAGCAAAACGTGAAAATGTAGAAGTGTTGTTCCATTCGGAAAGGAACAGCAAAAAGTGGAAGTGCAGAAGTGCTGTTCCATTCGGAAAGGAACAGCAAAACGTGAAAGTGCAGAAGTGCTGTTCCATTCGGAAAGGAACAGCAAAAAGTGAAAAAGGAACAGCAAAAAGAGTCGTGGAAAAGGAATGGCAAAATGAACCGTGAAAAAGGAACAACAAAATGAATTGCTAACCAAAAAGGTGTTGTTCCTTTGGAAAAGGAATAGTAAAACGAAATTGTTGTCCCTTTGAAAAAGGAACAGCAGAAACGACAAAAGTGCACACGAACGTTGTCCCTTCAGAAAAAGAACAGCAAAAATGCACAAGCATGAAATGCAAGCACGCAAAGAATGAATTAGCTGTTCACTGTATTGATGCTGAGGATGGGTCACAGTTTGAATGAAGCAGCACCTGAAACACAAAATATAAGAGAAATTAGAAAAGAAACAACAAAAGACAGTATGTAAATAAATAAATTAGGTTACAATAGCTATGATATTATGTAAAAAAAATGATCTATTCGAAAAATGTTTTGGCAGCAAAGACATGACATGAATCTTCAAATGGAAATCAATTCTTCATTTCTGCTATTATGAATCCGTTGGGTAATGAGTTGCATGAAATTCCTTTGTTTCATTTAAAATTTCTTTCAAAATCACTCGTCCATAAATTGACCTTCTTTTTCTCTTAGGACATGCAAAAAACGAGTATATACCTGCAATAAAACATTAAATCATGGAGAAAGAGAGGTGTACGGGCTCCCTTAATCCAAGAATTATGAAAAAAATTAACAAGTAGTTACTCTGTATAACAAATCCACAGAGAAAATATCAAAGTAAAATTTATTTGTCACCTGCGGGAGAGCAGTGGTCGACCATACTAACCAGCAGTGTTTTAATCACAACTTCTTTGTTTTTCGTCCAAATTGCGTGATTCCAAAGCCAGATGAGAGCTAATTCAAAGGTTTATTTGCAATAGAAACAGGGTTTAAAATTTCAATGATATGATATGTCAATTTTAGTTGGAACAGCCTGCATAACAGAGTCATTTCCGATTACCCAGCTTAGACCAACCGTTGATATTTCAAGCATACATTTTTCGTTTGATGTCGGATTCGAATGATTCAAATTGGAAATGAAAGTAGATTTATTGATTTATCTCCAATAGAAACAGGTTTTGAAGACAAGAAGAAATGATAGGTCAAATACTGTAAGGAACAGCCGGAAGGACATAGTTTTAAGGGTGCTGATTTACGATAGACAGTCAGTATTGTGATCATAAATTCCCCATACAATATCGAAAATGAGTGATTCCAATTGCATTGTAAACTAGATTCATAGGGGAATCTACCTTAGAAACAGGTTTTAAAAATTCATTCATTTAGGCCTCCAAAAACTGACTGTCCCAACTCTGTTCCTGAGCTGCCCACTAGACATCCGGTCAATGTTTTGGTTCTAAATTTTTCGTTTCAAATCCAAATTGACTGATTCAAATTGGGTTAGAAAGTAGACATCCAGGGCTACCTAGGGTAGAAACAGGTTTTAAAAATATTCCCATTTAGTCCCTCAAAACATGACTGTCCCGACTGTTTTTGCAGAAAGTTCATCAAGCCCGCAAGCCAAAAAAAAATGATATTCAAGCATTTTTTCAAATTGGTGATAAAAGTGAATATGAGTGTTTGTAGAACTATTATTTCCATTACAAGTCATCTACAAACACAAATGAATTAAAAAATTATCACCAATGTTGATTTGCATAGCATGTTGCAACAAAAAAAACAACTAGTTTTACATAAAAAAACAAAATGCATTTATTTATTCCCTTATTTATTTTATTTTCTACACTAACCTATTTTAATTTGAAAAAATGAATATGACTACGTATATGAGTACTTCCAGTGGAGCCACTTTCGAAATAAGGCTTCACGTATACACATACCCAAATTTGAAAAATGCATATTAATGAAAATCAGGGTATGAGAAGCCAACTTCCCTTGAAAAGATGGAGTCAAAAATTGTTGAAGTGTGGAGCAATGTTGCGAACAAGTGATGGAGTGAAACCAATCTTCAATATATCCTTTACATTCTTGATTTCTCATAGCCATCATATCATGAAGTTCTTGAGCTTTTAAAATAGCTTGTTGATGCATAGTAAAAGAAACCTCATTTCCTTCCATAGCTTCTACAATTTTTGCAGTTGAAACAGTCTGAATCTCATTGTAAGTTTTCTCTAATAACACATGTGAGATAGAATGGGTGGGAAGGGTGGGTAAATTTGGCAGTTCAACATTGTAAGTATGTTGTACTGGTTTATTATGGTGAGGGTGTGGAATTAGTTGAGCAGGAAAATGTGTAAGGAATGGAGCATTTTGATGATGTGGTTGATTGGGTTGTGTGAATGGTTTTGATGGGCAAGGAAGGTATTGTGGAAGAGCTAGTGGAGAATATGGAGAATGTGTTTGTGCTACCAGATAAGGGAGAGTAGTCATGCAATCATAAGGTGAACCATGCCAAGCTTGTAGACAAAATTGTTGGTGGTTATATTGAGATTGACATGGCTGCCCTAACACATTAGTATTCCATAATGGATTATGCAAGTAAGAGAATGGAGAAGAAGTATTTTGAACCATACCTATAGGCCATGATTTCCATGGTTTTGACTTTGTTACAGCTTCCTTACCTCTTTGATATGCTACTTCCATCCTAGATAAGGAAGAGTGAGTATCTATGGGATGCTCCTTTTGGTCATGAATGAAAAACACTTCATCAAATTCTTGATTTTTATGAACATGCAAAACAGCCAATTTTGCATTTAGAGAGCTAACAAAATCAACTTTAAAATTTTCAAATAAAACCTTGATTTCAGCTCTTATGTCTCCTATTCTTGTAGCAGATTGGAAAAAGAAAGAACAAACATCTCTAGAGTTCTTACCGGCCTTGAAGATTCCTCTTGAATACCTTATGCACAACTCACAAACATCATCATATGATAACTGAAAAACATCACCTTTTCCTATCAGATTTAAGAGTTCTAAAAATTCATCTTTGATTCCTTTAAGAATGAGTGTTTTTAAGATCTCTTTCTCCAAATGCTTATATTTTGATTTTTGAAGGTTATAATGAAATCGATCTACATAGTCCTCCAAACTTTCATCTTCCCCTTGTATCATACCGAAAATATCTTCATTGGATTTGCAATAGTCTTGGTACTTCTTCCAGAATATGTTCTTCATGTCCTCCCATGATTGGATGCAATTCCCACCTAGGCTCATGAACCATCGGAGAGCTGCTCCTTTTAGAGTAAGAGGAAACACTTTCAATCTTTGATCATTATTACAATAATCATATCCTCTACAAAGTATTTCGAACTCAAATAAGAATGTATCTGGATCTTCATTTGCTAAACCATGAAAATTTGGTAAAGATGGGGGAATTATGTGCATTTGTGTCACTCCTCCTAGATCTTTCATAGGAAATTCAAAAGTAGAAACGTGAGCCATTTCTTACCATAGTATAAGATGTTCTTCATGTGTTTCTTTGAGGCTCCTTCTTCAAATGTTCCTGTCAATCGGTTAGTGAAATGGGTGGTGCTTACATCACCACTTGCATGAGATAATGTGATCCATTTTTTAAAAATTTCTATCTTTTTCCTAATCACACAAAAATTCAAACATCTATTTCTACCCAACAAAGCAACAACAAATCTGTTAGGAAAGCGGACAGTGGAGCAGGGCTTTTACATGCTCCGCACGTAGGTTCTTACCTTCCGTTTTTAAGATCCAACTCTTCCCTAGCATGCACTCATCAGATTCACACTACTCTTTAGAAATGGCTACACTCTCCCCGGCAACAGCGCCAAAATGTGGAGCGATAAAAAGGTGTCTTTGTAACTCCTAATTACCTCACATTAATTGTCAACCCAGGGACGAATTTTTATCTCAAGAGTGTACTCAGTCTGAGGCGGCTATTTACTCAAGAGTAATGTTTTGCAGTATAGTGCTCAAAATCCAAAAGTAAATGAAAGCTGGAAATAAAATCTACTTACAGCAAAGCACTTTAAGACTTAAATCATGCATTCGGAAAAATAAGCAATGTATCAGTGAAGGGTCCAGTAACAATAACTCATCCCTTTGGAAACTGATGTAACCAAAAGTAATCAAGGAACAGATCATTAATCTGGAGACTAGACAGCAAATGCCAATGCCCACTACAGTTTCAGATCGTTCTTCACACCAAAGCAAGGATAATGCGAATAACATGAAATGGAACAGCAGATAAGGAATGGAACAACAAAGTAAATGGGCTGCAAACTGTAATTAATGGAAATGAACAACAGCAAAGCCAAATTAATAGCAATCTTTACTCTAAGAATAAATCAGACAGCACACGGAAATAGAACAGCATTGATTAATGATAAAATATGAAACTTAACATAAAAACGTAATCGTTGCAAATCGAATATGATATTCTGTCTGAAAATGAAGATACATTAATGACTGTGATGTAAAATAATAAATTTTCTGAATTACCAAATAAAGCCCGATAAGCAAACCACGCATAAAACAAAAGAATATAAATATAAGTAACAATCCACCGGAGAATTTGACCCTTAAGCACATGTAATGATCTTTGTAGATTTTAGATGAACAGAATGAACAACAACCAGATTTATATTAAAATATCGAAGCATAGGTACAATGGATTACAACGAGAAATATTTCCAACTCTCAGCCATTATCCGTTCTCGCTGCCATCCTCAATTCTGAATTTCTAATTCATCCTCTCAATCCTTCATTCGAATCCATCCCTGAAGTCCTCCCTCTCTCTGATCTCTGTTCTGATTTAAATACAAAGAGAGCAGAGAGTGGTTACAATGGAGATAATTAAAACATGATTCTATTACAAAATTAGATTGTTTCCAACCAATTGATCAACAAGAAGAAGGCGAATTTGGCTTTGCAGCTGAGATTTGGAGGACGGCCGCAACAACAGAACTGAGAAAATCGTGCTTAAAGAACTCTGCGAATCTCTCAACACAGGCCGAATTTGGGCAAACCATTCTTTGCTAAAGTTAATTGGGTCCGTTCTGGACAAAACCCATGTTCCGGATTTTCCAGATTCGTCTTCATTTGCTCAGAATCTCAACCGCAAAACTGTCACTCCTTATTCCAGCGCATTTCTGAGTTTGCACTTTTAATGATCAAATCTTCAATCTGGAAATTACCTTGGAGGCTAAAAATGGTGGATAATGTTATAACCAACTTATTAAAACTATCATTGATAAAATAATTCATAATCATCAATTTATTATAAATAAAGGAGAATAAATAACATTCATTCATAGAAGCATAAATCATCATAAAATGGATTTAAATAATAAATTATAATAAATGACGTGATGAAGAATGGTAGAAATGGGTGGAATAAGCGTTCACAACTGATAATAATAATGGCATATTAACGGCCCAACAGCTCCTTCACCAACATTGTTTCTTTTTCTGCCATTGTATTTTCATTTATATAAAAGTTTTCAATAACTTCTGTTGTTGCATTACTCGCTTTATAAGTGGATTGAGTTGCATTTTCTTCTCTTGGTTTCTCAGCTCTATAACTTTCATGGTTGATTTCAGAGTCTCTACTTCTAGGTGGTTCAACACTATAGCCTTCATGTGAGCTGATTTCCAATTCAACCTCATTTAATTGCTCTTTTTCAAACATGTTGTATTCACGATGATGATCTGAATTAGCTGAATTTTTTAGTTGATTATGTTCGACATTTGGGAATATTGAAAGTTGTGTCTGACTTAACTTATCTATCTTATCATTTAGCTTATTGAAGAGTTCTTTCATCTTGTTCATTGCTTCGCTATGCTTTTCTGTGACCTCGTAATGATTTAGCCACATTTTTCTTTCTATTCGATTTGTCGTATCATGAACCTTTTTGATGTCATTGGAGTGTCTTGCAACTGTACCTTCAAGATCGACTAGTCTTTTTCCAAAGTCATATGAATTATTATTGATCTGTTTCTCTAGATCCACCAATTTCTTTTGGAATTCGACCATCGACATCGATGAAGACATTGACGTGTATGAGGTGGGGAATATTTTTTTGCCAGTTTTTCCCTCTCTTTTTTTTTTAATTAATTAATTATTAATATTTAATTAATTAATTAAATTAATTTTTTTTTTGAAATAATAATAATAATTTCTATTATATATATATATATAATTATTATTATTATTATTATTTTATTATTTGAATTATATATATATATATATATATATATGGGGAAAAAGATTGTTAACCTTGAAAGGTCACGTTGTTTTTAAAAGTCACTTTGTTTTGAAAAGGCACGTTGTTTTGAAAAGGGGAAATGGGTTTTAATACCATGGGAAATTACCATGGGCCCGAAAACCACGAGCAATTACTCTTCCTTTTTAATTTTACTTTGTCTTCACATGTACGTATATGTACTTCTTTATATATATATATATATATATATCTTTTTACTTTTTCTTTTTCTTTTTCTTTTGGAACTATTTTCTTTTAATATTTTTTTTTTCCTTTTAATTTATTTCCCCCTTTATGTTAACTTTCCTTCTCTCTTTTATTATATATATATATATATATATATACATATATATATATATATATATATATATATATCTTCCTTCTTCTTTAAAAAAAAAAACAAATGTTGTTGCCCACAAGCACTTGGTTTTTAAAAAAAATCTGCAATTATGGAATTTTATTGTAATTCCTTAATTCTGGGTGATCACACAGATCCCGAAGAGCGATGGCTCTGATACCAATGGAGTGTAAAAACTCTAGTAAAATTTATAAGTATATATTGTTATTGATAAAAGATGAGATATGAGATATGATTACAATGGGGAATCACCAAGGCTTTAAATATAGCCTCATGGTGTCCCTTGGTGAAGAGGCATGATTTTTCATCATGCCCTTTCACTTAATAAAACCTAATATAACTATATCTAACTAATAATTAATAAAATATACATAACAGTGGCCAGAGAAGGTGAAATGATGAGTTGAACTCCATGATGGAAGAAAAGAGGATTTTAAAGATGTCACTATGTGATCAAATCCCAAACTTGTAAAAAATGAGCTTGCCATGTCTAAATGAGCAAAAGATGAGTTGAGCTCCAAGATGGGAACAAAAGAGGTTTTCGGAGATGCTGCTATATG
Organism: Pinus albicaulis; assembly: GCA_034641835.2. Lineage (NCBI taxonomy): Eukaryota > Viridiplantae > Streptophyta > Pinopsida > Pinales > Pinaceae > Pinus > Pinus albicaulis. The sequence goes on from CM076576.1 coordinate 151,084,359, forward strand.
AACAAATCCTAAAGTTGTCAAAATCAACTTGTCATGCCTCAAGGAGTAAAAGCAAAGCCAAGTTAATGTTTTCAGTCACCTGCACGCAAAATTGTAAAGAATATCAGTTAGAAAGGAAAAATGAATTTAAAAACATGAGAAAGTGGGTTTCTATGGTTAAATCAAATCAACAAGTCTATAAAAGCCCATTCTACATTTCAAATTAATCATTCTTTCTTGTCAAGAGACCAAGAGCACTCAAGAGAGAGAAACTTGTGAGTTTTCTAAGCAAATTTGGACAAATTTGTCTGGCGCTGTGCGCCTGGGATCAGGCGATGCGCCCTTCGCAAAATTCCTCCATACAAATTACACTGGTGCTGCATACCTGGAAGTGAGCGATGCGCGCTAGGAAATGCACTGTGCCCTTACCTGACAGGACCAAGTGATGTTTTCCACAGTTGTTGCACCCTCAGCACCGGTGCTATGTGCTCAGGCTTGGTGCTGCGCCTTTAGCCTGGCGATGCATGCTTGGATAGGAAGGGTTCCTAAACCCTATAACCACTCAAAACACCTCAATTTCTTCCAAGCCTCTACCAGATGGTCCTCCAAGAATATTGAGAGGTAAGTCCCTGATATACACCGATCTTGAAGCATTTTTGTCATCATTTAAATTAATGGAATGAAACCATAAGAAAAACCCTAAATTCAAAGCTTGAAAACACCTTTTGAACCTCATTTCATCTTCCTAGACAGAGTGTCAGTGATAGAAAAGGTAATTCCACAACTGGAGGGTTGTCATTGAGTTTTTTTGGCCTGTCAGTCATTCTCATACACCTATACCATCACTCACGCATTCCCTCATTTCTAAGGCTACCTTTTCATTTACCATCCCTTCATCTCATTTCCATTTACACACCAGGGTTTTATAAAAGAAGAGTTTGCAATGTCAGAAGATAGTGGAAGTGGAGGAGAGGTCCAAAATGCCAAGAAGCCATGATCACAAAGGAGGAAAGATAAATATATTTGAACTCGTCAACATAAGGGAGCTAATGGAATATCCCCTTACTATTTCTTGTTTAAAGCATGTAGGATGCTATGAATTTCATTAAAATTTGAAGCAAGTACAAAACCACCCTGAGCTTACAAGGATTTTCATTATCAATTTGCATGAAAAACAAGTTAATCTAGCTGGGGTTACATTTGAGTTGTCTACAAATTCCATTTCCAATGCCACAGGCATACCTAGCATAGGTGAGAAACAGTTCAAGTGGGAAAACCTAGACATAAGCTACTGTGAACCCTACCTAAAGCCTAAGTATAAATATCACCAGAAGTCCATCTTCCCATTTTCTCAGAGGCTTGATAGATATGCACCCATGATGTGGATCATAATGAATCATTTCACATGTGAGAGAAGATCCTCCCGGCTTTACTCATACAACATCAGTCTTCTTATGCATTTTACTAGAGTGAGGATGTTGCACATACCCTATTACCTCTTCAGAAGCATTGACAAAATTTCCTATATACCGCAAAAGAGAGACTACCCTCAACAAATGCAAAGCCTTTTCCATTACTCACTCATCAAAATGGTTGTTATGCACCAACTATAGCAGAAAGGAATTTCATGGGATACCTTCATTTCCAATAAGGTTTTCACCACTCCACAAGGCCATCAGTAGCAATATGTCCCTTCGTCTTCTCATCCTCCCATTCCTCCTTCACCATCACACCCCACTACTCATGCATCACCATCCACTCACATTCCCTCACCTCATAATGATCCTTCCACTTCACGATCCACTCACATTCCTTCACATCATGATGATCCTCCTTCATCACCTTTTCACAATCCCTCACCATTATCTCATGGTACTAGTGCATCAAACAGTGAAGAAGGAAGTGAGGCAGATGGAAGTGACACAAAGAGTAGTGAGGAAGATGGCAGTAATGAGGGTTGTGAGACAAATAACACTGATATGGTTGACATAGAGCCTTTTCCTTTGACCTATCAAAGAGGTCATAGGCAGGTGATTTCTCCACAGATTGTGGAAGGGGCCCTTCCTTCATCATCAACAAAACATCTTGACAAAGGTAAGGAAAAGGTTGTAGAGAAAGATATTGTTGAAGAGGAGGAAGACAAGCATGAAAATGAGCAAGAGTTTCAGCTAATTCACCTTCAAAGTGAGAATGAGGATGAGGAGAGGATCACAAACATGCTACTCAAAAGCAAGGATGCCCAGATTAGCGAGTTACAAACCAATCTTGGTACGAGTAAGAATGTAATAAACTTCGTTGAGGTAGAAAACCAGCAGTTAGAGGTAGAGAAGGCTATCTATAAGATCAGAGCTATCAGAGCTCGGAAACAGGCTAGAAAATCCAAGGCTAAGCTAGATGATACCTTGGGCACTTTTGATGAGAATGAAGAAGGGGAAGAACAAATTCCTAGGAGGAGTCCAAGGATAATTCATTTGAAGAAAGCCTTAGCCAAAGAAAGAGAGAAAGATAAAACATTAACAGAACAACTCACACCAAGTGAGCTGCTTGCCATGGAAATAGATTATGATAGGTAATATTGTCTAGAGAGGGAAAATGTGCACCTAGAGGATCAGCTTGATAAGGCATAAAGTAACATTAGCATACAAAAGAAGATGGCAAAGCATTATGCCATGAGGAACAAAATTGCAAGGGGTAAGCTCGAAAGAGCCCTTCCAAAGATTCAAGTCCTAAAAAAGGAAAAGGAGAAAGATTATCTGGATATCCTTGCTGATGTATCCCTTCAAGCTTCCCAAACATGATCAACAAGTTAAAATCCAATTTTGACACATTTTTGTACTTTTTAAAATTTTGACAGTTAGCGAGGAGAAAAAGGGCCAAGCATGCAGTGCAACTGGCGCTGCGCTCTTTTTTGGGGCACTCAATTGAGAAAAAAATTCCATTTTCTTCATCCTTAGGCCAAATACATCACCCTTAGAAACTTTCAAGTCATTTGGAGTAGAACTGGTCCCTCAAAAGGGCAAAAAACAAGCAAATAATCATCTTTCTGCCCTCTTTTCAGCACTAGCATTCCACCCTGAGCAGTCTTGGGAGAATGGATTTGTGAGAAGGTAAATGAACCCCATTATGAAAACTAAAGCCATATTTGGAAACTAGACAAGACAAGATTTTCAATGAGCTATAATGGAGCTCATTGGGACACTAGGAAGGCCTCCAAATCGCAGCTGCAAATCAAGCTATTTTTCCGGTTTTGGCACTGCGCCCTTGGCCTAGTACTGCACCCTTGAACCTTGGCGCTACGTCCTTGCCAGAAATTCAACAAAAGACACTTGGAGATATTTTGAAAGTTATTGAGAGGCCTTAAAGGTAAAATTATTCCCAAATTAGTGCAGAAGTTAGCTTAGAAGTTATTTTTTCATTTATGATTTGGGATATTTATGCCTTGGGCCTTGCATGGTCTCATAGGAAAAAAATGACTTAACTGTGTAATTAATGACATTTTGGAACCTATCTAGGGTTTTTATCCTCATTTTCAAGTTAAATAATGCATGGAGGCTTCATATTTTTGTTGGTTGTTTATTGAGATAAATACATAGACTTGAAGTTGTGAAGAAATTGGCTTTGGAGTTGTGTGATTGTTTTTGGATTAAGCATCAATGGAGCAAGCACCTTCATAGGATTCATGAACTTGGTTAATGGTGATGTTTCTCTAATCTAGTTATTTTTTCCTTATGTTCTCATATTGTTCCAGATTTTCTCTTGCAATAGAACATAAATTTTAGGCTAAGATATGTTGTTAGAGCCATCTTAGGTCTGTCTGCTTCTATTGCTCAAATGTTTTCAACTGCTAGGTATGATTGAAGAATTCTTCATTGATCTTTCATTCCACTTAGCCTGTTTGTCTTCAAAATGATTAAATAGAGTCAAGCCAAAGAATTTTATGGTATGCACTGTCCTATGGTGTAGCTTAAATCATTTTTTTCTACGCTTTTATTTGAATTTTGCTTACTAGGGTTTAGGCTAAAGAAGTTTATGGCTTTCAGTGTCCTTTAGTCTATCTTGAAATGGTTACTCTGAAGTTCTTATATTTTGATAAATGAATTTATGAATTCCCTGCCCTTTAATAATTAGTTATGTGTTATCTTGCATGTTTTTTTTCTCTAAAGGTAGATAGCTAGAGAAGTTAGGAGTTCTCTGCTCTCTAGGGTTTGTTGGATAGTTGTTTTTAAGTTTACTTGATAGAGCTAGGTCAAAGAAGTTTATGGTGCACCCTGTCCTTTGATTCTTTCTTGATGCATAGTACTCTTATAAACTCTTCTTGTTATAGTTTATGTTAAATGATTCTTAACTGCCCTTTAAACTTAATACATTCACAACTTAATGTTCATTTCACACTCACTTAAACTATTTAGATCCATTTGGCTTTGTTAACTTGCCCTATGAAACACCCTTGACCGATTGTTGTACTTTTCAAGAACTTTTGTAGACTCCATAGCCCAATGGTTTGAACTGCTCTTACTCTATCTGTTCTTCTTGACACCCAACCCAACCAAACAACATAAACAAACAAACAAGAAAACCCTATCATTATAACTAGCCTAAAAACGAACATCATAAATTATATAAGTTACATATTTTACACAAATATAGAGAGATACATCTCTGAGTCCAGGAAGGCTAGGTCCTAGGGCTCCAAGTATTGTTTTTATGTTACCCTTGTTCAGTTTTGTCTTGCAAATCTGACAAATTATAGGGACCTAACAGAATCAACTTCGAACACTCCTTCAAACTGCTTTAGCATTTCCCTTTTTCTTAGTTCAACTTTCATTTGATGGAAGAAGCAACTGATAGATGGAAGGAGCAACTGATAGTCTTCCTCAAACACATTTTTTTTTTTTAATTTTTAAAATTTTCTTTAGCCATTTCGAAAATCATCTCAGATTTTATCTTCTCATGTAATTCTTCCTTTTCAACTTCTATCATATCCCTAAAACTTTGTGAAATATCTTTCTTTGGCACCATCCTCGTTGCTCTGTTTTGTTGAATTTCCTCAGATTTTGACTGTAACAGAAGGTGGCTATCCCATTTGAGGTTCTGTTTTTCTTTTTTAATGAATTCACTCATATTATACATATATTTATGCTCTCTTGACCTCTTATCCTTGTTCGGAGATTCATGTATCTCATTCAATCCATGCATCTCTTTGCTTTCATGCTCAACTTTATTTCTTTCCTCCTCCAAAATTTTATTCTTTGCCTTGAGTTTTCGGTTCTCTGATCTCCATTGTTTGTGCAAAACAATACTTGTACCTTATATCAAGAGAGGTATCAACTCATTTTCAAAAGAGAGGTATCAATTTTGGAGTTGCTTATATACCTCCCTTGTGCCTATCCCTGCTCCCGTGTTTCCCCGTTCCCGAAACTTGGTGGAACATTGCAACAAATACATTCTCCGCAACTGGAAATTATAGGCTTGTTTATTTATTTACATCAATTAGAATCGATGCTTGGAATTTTTATTTGTCATAAACGCATGGACTTTGAAATCTCTCCAAGCATTAAATTGAGTGATTGGAACAATGCTTGACCCACAGATATTTCCATCTTACGCTCACTTTCCCTGCTGATAAGATCAATTAATGAATTGGATGTAGAAGCCAACGTGGACTAGTAATGAATCCTTGAGCCCCCCAACGCCGAGGGCTACACAAACCCATGTACAACATTCTAGCTTCGGCTTCGTGGACCTGCTCGCAAACCCCAGCTTGTATTGTATTGTTAGTAACACCACGCCTACAAGCTCTATGCCTGCAAAGGCAATGACTGTTACGATGGTGGGCATGAATGCATCTAACAGATATCATCTCAAGAGAGGCAACAAGAATGAAGTCCCCATGAAATTTGACACTGTGTTGGTATTCATGTACTGATAGAAATACGTCACTAAATTTGCAAATAATGTCAACGGGTCGTTTCCTCCAATCAACATATCCTTCCAATTTGCGCACTTCACCTCCTTCAATTGGAATTCTAACCCAGAGCCAGAATAACTCCTCAAAAAACCAGGGCAATCAAACGAATCGATATATACAGACCATATCACGATCCACGGCCCCCCAAAAAAATGTATGTTGCAGGAAAACTATTACGTGAAAAGTACTGCAATTAAGATCAAATGGGTTGATTCTTGTATCTAAACCAGATTGACCACATAAGGTAATGGACGAAATTGAGAGCGCTCAGAACACAAAGGAACCAATAGAAACGATCTAGGTAATTGAAATTCAAATTGTTTCCTGCAAGCCAACCGACCTCATTTCCATGTGCACATAGCCTATCGGTATTTCGACACCCCCACAATGAAACTGAAACATATAAATAAGCCTGGTAGATAAGCTTGAGTGGTCGAGTGCTTTGAGCTTAATTCACTTAATGAAAAATATGTCAGGAAACTTCAATATGTAAGGTCAAGCAACATTAGAATATTAGAAACATTGCTCCAATTCTACCCAATGAGCCTTTGACAAGCCTTTGTATACAGGTTCAAAAGAATTTCTGGATGAGATGTTCTGACTACAGACAAGCACTTTGCTGCAGCCCTACGAACCTTCCAACTTATATCTTCATCATCACTATATTCATTGGCGCTCTCTCCATAAAGAGCATTGGGAGGAAGGCGTTTTCAGCAAGACCTCAGGGTTATAACCAGAAGTATTCTCCGATGCAGACAAAAACGTTTTCCTAACAGTCGAATACTGCCTTTCATCCCATTTCCATTGAGATCTCAGCTCTGTGTACTCATCCAGAACCTTTGCAAGAAGAATTTGCATCAGCTCATTTTGAAGGCTGAAAGAAACTGCACTTTCATGCAATGCAAGCCTATGCTCCAAGTATGTAGCTTTCATGTGTGGAGCATGATGCTTGAGGTATGAATAACTAAATTGTTTGTTCAGGACATGCTTTTAGAATCCAAATTGAAAAGTCTAACACAAGATCAAGATCAAGACCACCAATTGGCTTTAAGTATTCCAGAATGGATTGTGGTCCAAGTGTTTGCTTGTTGGTAAGTGGCACAGGAAGGGAATCAAACCCTGCAACTCGATGCATTTCATTATACTTGTATTCTATCAATTCTGAGTAGTGTCCTCTTTCTAGCATAAAATCTTCACAAAACTTGACATCACAATAATTTGGACCATCAGGAAGCTCAAATACTCATGAAAAATCTATCTAAAGAGGAAAGCTGGCAATAACAACAAATGCCTTCATTTCTTTTGTCAAATTGAGGCTTTTTGGCACGTCCATAACATGAAGCCTGTCCAATTCTCGTCAACCACCATAAATCAATAATATTTAAAACTAATGTTTCCACACATTATAGCTCACATGATCGACCATATTTCACTGGATTTGCAGCTATAAAGCATGAAAAAAGTGAGAGGTTTTCACAATGTAAAATTATAAGGAAGCATGCATCAAGTGTAACCAAGAGTCAATCATTCATTTGGTCATATCTTCTGATTGAGAAACAAGTTTAGGGTGTGTGATATACTGTTGGAAAAATCTTTCTGAGTTGTTGCTGATGAACATGTCTAGGATATGATTTTCACTAAATCTCATGTGCAAAACATCTGTGAAAACTAGACATAGTAAGAGTCAAATTTGATCGCTGGTGACAGACTGCGAAAACTAAAACTAACAATATCAAGGAAAAAGTTAACCATTAGTTCAGAAATATGTAATGTAGAATCCAATGCTATTAAATAAACATATAATCTCTAAACAATATTCCTACATTTTATTTCATATTAATGAGAATTCTATGCATAAAGTTTGCCTTGAATGATTGCATCAAGTAGACAAAATCCACATTAAACACTAGGCCACCGAGATAAATATATTAGTTTTGAAAAAATACAACGAGTTTAAGTACAATACAACATACAATGATTTAATAATGATGAACAAATGGATAAAGTGATTAGACCTGGGTGAAAATTGCAAGAGTAAAAACAAACGAGCTCTAAATCACAAAAAAATTGACAAGAAAGCATATAAAGTGAGACATGCAAGAATCTAAGACAAATTACTTCGATTTTCTCAAAGGTTTTTTTCAAGGGAAGATATCCATATTCAATTTTAAAATATACAAACAATTCAGAACAACATAAAGGCCCCAAAGCTCTCTCATTCTTTCTTTGCAATGCACCCTCACTCTTATCACTGCACCAGAGTGCCCCCTGGGAAAGTTGTAGTAGAAAGTCATAATCTGAGGAAAAATGGAAACAACATGTCAAATAGGCCACTAAATGGCTTTTTATTGAAGTTGTGAAAGGAATCAAAGGGCGAATTCCTTTATTTGAGTGTTTCACATTGCTTTTTAGTAGTACTAAAAAGGATGGTCTTTTGGAACCATCAACTACCTTGTCCAAGTCCTTTGTGATGGAAAAAGGGTCCATACGAGACATTTTAGTCCATGAGACCTTTCATCCTTTGCATTTATATCTCATTTTCTACCTGTGTCCATTAGGAATGAGACTATTGATTTTGAGACTCTCATGATCTGTATCTCTCATGGACATGATAAATAGTGTGTCCCTCGGTTGTGACGGTTGCCATAACTTTTCAAAGCCGACGGTGATGAAGACATTCTAATCAAAACATAGTGGTTCTGTATGTTTTTACTCGTTCAATGAGTAAGAGGTAAATTGATGCACTTTTACAAACTTTATGAGTTATCAAAACTTTTAAATAATAATAATAAGAGTTTGCAAATAGACTTTAAGCCACCTCAATATAAGCTCTTCAAATATGATATTGTAATATGTTTCATAATCTGAATAATATATAAGTGATGATCTAGTGAATATTATTAAAAAGGAAAAAAAATATTAAGGGGATATATGTGTGTTTTAAGATAATTATCTTTAATTGATTATAGTATAATAATAGTTATTCATCAAAGTGCAATATATGTATATATTTTTGGAAAAAAAAATAGAATTAAAAAAAACAAAAATTATTAAAATATTTGTGTAATTCTATTATATATATATATATATATGAGAAAACTATTTGACAAAAATGTAGCCTATTGAAAAAATGGGTATAAATACCAAAAGCGTAGGGTTACATGTGAAAAATTATAGGTTTCAAGAAAAGTTTAATTAAATTCTAATATAATGATACTAGTGTTGTTTCTCCTCCAAAGGCTACAAGGTTCTAGTAGATATTTCTCTAGTTCAAACCTCTAAAATCTTTGAATAAGTGTATTATCATGACAAGTTGTGGGTGAAAAAAAGATGATCATTTTTTCTTGAAATGTGCAACTTTTCATTCAATAATTAAATCTTTTGGTGCAACTTCTCACTCAATAGTTATCATGTCTTCTCTCCCCATAAAATTTATTTGCAAGTTATTGGAGTAGAAATTTATGGGATTTTAACTTCATAATAAATAGACCAAGATTGCAAGAATATGTTTTCCTTACCCATACTTACACTCAATGCTAGGCCAAGAAGTAACTCCAGTAGTTAAATTGTGTTTTTCCTTACGATGGAACATGGATATATACATCTAGAGGGTGACTCTTGCTTTTGATCTCCCAATGTCTCTTCATCTTCAATTCTCTTTATTTTCCTATTTACAATATTTACATGGATTTACAGAATTCCCCAATATCTCTTCATCTTCCAATTCTCTTTCTTTTCCTATTTACAACATTTACATGGATTTTCTGAATACTAAAGATTAGGTGTCAGCATTTCCCCCTTAATATGAAGGGATGTTGGTGAGTCTAGACATCATTTTAAAATTTTCAAACTTTTCTCTTCCAGCTGCACCAACAACAAATGAAACATCTAGTTTGGTAATAGTGAGTTAGTTGAGACTTCCTACGAGTTGTTTATACTTCAGTGTATCCTCAAATGATTTTCCTTCAAGGGATGTGAGTTTTAAGTTCTATTATATTGGAGTAGTGAAAGGATTGCACTCAACCATGTCAAACCTATTCAAGAGTTCTCCAATGTACTTCTTCTGAGAGAGGAATATAAACTTTGGATGTTGAGATACTTCAATACCAAGATAATAGTGAACATAGCCTAAATCTATCATTTCAAAACCTTTCCTCAATTCCTTCTTTATGGATGGAATGTAGCTATCATTATTAGCTACCATCACAAGATCATCTACATACAACACAAGATATCCACCTATTTTTCCAACTTTCTTGACAAACAAAGTTGCATCGTCAAGATCATAATGTTTG